>CM074598.1:3000000-3272500 GCA_037305975.1 Chrysolophus pictus | reverse complement strand
CTAATTAGCACTTTGAGCTTGTTGTGGTGCCCTTAGCATCAGCCCCAGCAGGGTACAGTGTACCTCCCCCTATTGCCAATGGAACACAGACTCTGCTTTCAGGCTGCGTCTGGGAAAACCGTCTTCTCCTGATAGGCCTGCTTGCTGGTGATTTGGAATTAGTTGCTGAAGGTCCTGGGATCCCTCCCTCCTGCCAGGGATCAGCATAAAAGCGAACTAAGCAAAGGGAAACGCGTCCCCTCGTGTTCTAAACGCATCCCAGCTGTGGGAAGAAAAAATAATTGGGCTGAATACATCAGTGCATCTCAGACCACCGAACCGCAGGTGAAAACACACAGCGCTGGGCACAGCGGTCTGCAAACCTTACGAGAAGCACCTCAGCAATCGCTCACTGCTGAACAGCGGGTGGGGGAAGAAAAAAAAAAAAAAAAAAGGATAAAAAAGAAATACAGCCGAGCGGAACACCGCTCCATTTCCTCACGGCGGCCGCACAGCTGCTGAGAAGAACGGCTCAGCGAGCGCCTTCGCACCGCATCCCGCCGGCTCCGGGGCCGTTAACAACCCCACGGCCCACAGAAGCTCACGGCCGCCTCGCTGCGCTCTGAGCGCCGCTGCCCCCGCCCGGCCCCGCCGCGCTGAAGGCCCCCGCCGCTCCCCCCGCCGCCCGCGGCCTCCTTCCTTTCCCTTCCTTTCCCTTCCCTTCCCGCCGCCATTTTCTTCGCGGCCGTTCCACAGGAGCCTGCGCAGGGCGGGGGCGGGGGCACGGCGGAGCGCTGAGCCAGGCACAACGCGGCGGCGGCGGCCCGCTTGCACCGCGCCGTTCCCCGCCGGGGCCGCGCCCGACGCTCCGCCAGCCCGCCCGCCCGCCGAGGCCGGCACTTACGCGGAAGAACCCCGCGTCCATCTTGGCTCCTCCGCCTCCTCCTGGTCGCAGCGCGCTGCCGTCCCGGCGTGCACCGCGCGCCCGCGAGTCCCTCGCACGCTCGGAGGAGGAGAGCGCGGTGCGCCTGCGCGCGGCGTGACGCTAAGAGGGACGGAGGGGGCGGAGCCGGCCGCTCCGCGAAGGCTCTTCGGCGCCTCCCGATTGGAGGACGAATCGGTAGGCGGGCCGGCGCTGGCCAATCGCAAAGCGCGGCGTTCCCCCGCGCGGTGGCTGCGCTACGTCCCGTCGCGGCGCGCGGGCGGGGAGTTGACGGTATATCTTCTCGCGAGATGCGGAAGTTCAGCGGAGTAGCGTGGGGCTCGTGACCTCACGGCCAACGGCGCATGCGCGCGGGTGTTGGCGCCTCTTCAGCGCGGCGCTGTGAGGGGGAGGGGAGCGCTGAGGGGGCGAGAGCGGGGCGGGCAGCGTCCGTGTGCAGGGCAGGGTTTATTCTTGTAAAGACCTGCGTTTTGACGAAGCAGAACGCAAAAACAGCACAGAAAGAGGATCAGGAGGGCAACTCCATTGTTTTCTGCGGTCCCCGCTGCGTGATAATATCGGTTATTCCCACCCCCAAAACGAGGCGGAGATCCGGGACAAGCGAGACGTTAGCAGGACGCACGGGCTGCCCAAGCAGCTGTCCTAATATTTAGCTTGGAACCGCCCTGTGGTCACGTTTCATTAAGAGACCGCAGAGTCATTGAATTTAGTCCTGCAGAGAAGCAGCGTTTACTCACAAGGACCTCTGCCAGAGGCGCCCTCGCATCTTGGGGTTATCAATAGCATCTCCCTTCTGCCTCCTATCGCTCCGAGAGCCGTCAGCCCCGGTTTGATTTAAGGACACAAACTGATCAGGCAATGGCAGCACTCAGAACAGCCAGGGAGCTGCTGCAGGACGAGGAAAGCTGTGGGCTTCCTCTGACCCCGATTACTGACTTCCTTCCCTACAGCTCCCAAAGAGTTTAAATACCCCACAGAGGTATTTAATAAGGTCCATACGGACTGGGGCCCTCTAATGGTCGCAGGAGCTTGCAGCTACCATCCCACACACAACAAATCGCACTGATCTGTTCTATATACAGGCTGTGCCGCTGCAGCCATCCCAGTGATTTAAATTCCATAGGATTTAAAAGTGGAGACGTGTGGAGCTTTGCGTAGTTCTGTTTAAAACAAAGTTTAACTCATCTTCTTCCTGGCTACCTACCCCTCCCACCAGTTGTGTGGGAATGCTTTTCCGTGCTGCCTCAAACAACGAGCCACAGAGCATCCAAACAATGCTGCTGTGTGCTCACACTCAGTGGGCTGTGAAACACCCCTGGGAATTTCTCTGGTGCATTACTTTACACCCACAATCATCGCATTTGGGAAACATCACCACATTCGGCGACTTTCTGTAACAAAAAATGATAAATCTTCATAATATTTCGAGCCTAGTCCGCAATAGAGAACAAAGCCTTCCAAATGCCTCGCTTGCTTTATGCTGCCTTCTCATGTTTACTTAAGGTAAAGAACTTCTCAGATTTCAAGATAGAGAAAGCACTGCAACGGCAGTAACGAACCCAGAGTGATTTTGGCAGGAGAGTAAAAATCCTCAGACGTTTGGTTCATTGGAAACGAGCAGGTTACCGAGTTATTAGAAATACCTCAATATATACTTGGAAAAAAGTCATTCTTCTCTGTCTACAACCATACAAACATGGTATTAGAAACGTGAAAGACGACTAAAGATAAATATGGTTTTCCTACTTCCCACACTATCCGCTGTGTATAGAACAAACTACAAACCTGTTTCACGTGAACCTTAACAAAGCACAACCTGAGTTGCATGCAGCTTGCATGTCCAATTTTTCCTTCCATTTATCATCAGTCACTGCAGGATAGAAAAAGCTTAAACTCTGAGTAAGCAAAAGCTCTACAAAATCAGTGTGCGTGGCTTTTCCAAATGAATAGCTTGGCTTCTTTGATCTTCCCACACCCAAAGCTCTGAAGGAGGGCTCCTTGCTTTTCGGATGCTTTGTATCCCTTCACCACTTGATTCTCATCACATGAAAAGTGTCCAGATCTTCCAGTTTTCCTCCCAAAGAGAGAAAGCGGGACAAATTATGATACAGAGAACAAAATAAGAGCTGATCACCGTTCCAAATGCAGTACCACCTTTCAGAGCAGTCCCATCTCCACGTGGTAAGAACTCCGAAGGGAGGGACGCGTTCACAGTTATCTGCTCTGCATGTGGATAGGTATGAAAGTCACTGTGGAATGCTGAGTAACGCTGCTGCTGTTCTGCCCTAAAGGAGGCACTGCTGTTTTGCTGCTTTTGGGCTCCAACTCCCGCTTCCCTCTCATGTGTCTGTAAATGCAGAAATGAAATATTTATCAGCACTGATATTTGCGGTGCTTTCTCCCATGAGAGAGCAAACAGAGGGGGGGGCTCCCATTCTCTGCGGGGGAGGGTTGGAAATGGGGGGGTTATAAATGGGGGGGGGGGGGTCCATAAATTGGGGGGAGGGGAGACTGGAAATGGGGGGGGTGGCCCGTAAATTAGGGGGGTGGGGTGGGAAATAGGGGGGTGGCTATAAATGGGGGGTGGGAACTGGGAAGATTCCCACAGAAACAGGCTGAACTGAACAGCCATTGAGAAGTTAGCATCAAGCAGGACTTCATTCCAAAGACTGAAGATGGCAGGTGAGCGCTCCTAGAACACGTACACAACTCAGTGCCTTCAGATGGAGAAATCAAGCTCTGCTCTGGCAGCACAGTGCTCACAGCAAACCTTTCCTATGCCAACAGAAGCCCTCTAGAAAGTGCATCCATCAAACATTCTCTGCCAAGAGCCATTCCATTACAGCCTGGCATTCAGGACATCAAGCACATTATACTCAGATTCTGCCTGAAATTTTCAGCAATAAGAAAGCCTGCGAGATGAGAGCACAGAAGTGATTTTGGTTCCTCTGGCTTCTCCTCACTGGTGCACGGGACTCAGCCACATACCTGTTATATGCCTTCAGTATGAGCAGAACCGCTGTAAAAATAATAATTACTCCTACTACAATGGCAGCAACTATTGCTCCAGAACCTGGCAAGGAAGGAGAAAGAAAAATAAAGTCTTTTTTAAGAAGCTGTCAACGTTCTGTTGGAAATTTGATAAATTCAAAGGTTAAAAAGCTAGAGAGAAACAAACAAAGAAAAAAACCCACATCTTCCCTTTTAAAACAATTTCTCTTTGTTACTTTTTATTCAGAGGAACAGTTTGGGATGGGAGCATCTGGAGGCAAAGAAGGAACAGGAGGGGTAAGCTGAAAAAGTGCAGCACCCATGTGCTACGCAGCAACTAAAGTGGATAGTGGCCCGTTTTTCTACTTAAAGATTCAAGGTATGGTAATTGTGGTACAGCCAAAAACAACAAAAACACAACCCCACGACTTGTCTTACTTTGATAGAGACTCAGTTCTTGAGACTTTGTGGTCACATTCACCAAGGGCTGCGTAATGCTGATCAGCGGGGCTGCCGTCGTCATCTTGATTCGGCTGCAGAAGGAAAAAGAGGAATGATTTCATAAAACGTCAGCACTGAATTGTGCCACCTAATTGTCATTAATTAGCAGGTGCCTCTTAACAATCGGTCACGTTTTCTCAGCGGTGAAGTCAATGGATGTTTTGCTACAGCAGTCTGAAGCCATTTGCTTTACAATACACACAGCGCAGCGTTCGGAGGGTAAGACACAGACACAGCAATGACTGGTGTTACAAAGGTTTTGGATAAGTACACACATCTTCAATGCTTTGTGATTTCAGACTGTCGCTCCAGGTTCTGAGGTTTTGGTCCAGAAGAGGAGGAGGGCTCTGAGTGAGGAGCACTGCATCTCCCTGCCCCAGTCCTGCACACAAAGCAGACTTACGGAGCTGTGAATCCTCTCTCCAGTATTCAACAACGTATCTTCAAAGGTAGGGGGAAAAAAAGGCCAGGTTTGGTGGTGTCATTGCTGAGAAGTGATGTAAGGATACGTCTTTGTGGGAATGACGAAGTCAGCAAAGCGAGGCTTCATCACCACGCAGCAGTAATAACAGATACAACAAAAGGAGGGCTTTGCTGAAGTCTTCTCGGGTTTCACTCTTGGTCGCTGAAGTCCGTGCGGGTTCGCTGCTCTTCCATTCGTTTTACTGAAGTCCGCTCAGGTTCGTCGGTGTTCTCTGGTCCCCCAGCGTGCCCCACAGCCTTCCCAGTGTCCTATCAAACATCCAATGCTGCCACAGTGCCCTTGCAGCACCCCACGGCGCTCCCTGAGCTGCCGCACCGACCTCTGGAGTCGCCCAGCGGCTTTCCAGCGCACCGTGCTGCAGGGCAGGCAGGCACACCCCTGCGCTGCACCAGGCGGCTCCCAGGGCGGCTGCAGGGCACCTTAGGGCGCTCCGAGAGCCTTGCGGTGCCGACACGCCGGGGATGCACGTGTGAGCGCTGCCCGTAGAGCAGCCCGGCAGCACCGCCAGGTTCCGGGGCACTGAGGGAAACGGGGCTTTCCGTTGCTGCGCTGCATGCAGGTAAGCAGAGACACACACCGAAGCGGTGTTCTTCCCCCACAGCAGTGCCCCGGGGTACCATTTTCCGGCCCGTTTCGTGTCTTTTCTGTGCAGTCCCCGCCGCTCCCACACCGCCCAACGTACCGGCTGCGCGGTTCTGCCGTCCGTGCGCAGCGCGAGAGCCTCGGCACCACTGCGCCTGCGCAAAGCAGCGCCTGCAGTGCCGGATTTTGTTCGATAGACGGCAGCAGGGAGTGCCGCTGCGGTGGTACGCATGCGCGGTGCTGGGGCGGGCACTTGTCAATCAAAGGTGGTGATGAGCCAATCAGGTGCCGCGGCGCGCGCGGGGGCAGTGGGGGTGAAAGCAGTCCTTTACCGAGGATGGCTGGAGCGTTATAACAGGGAAGCAGAGAAGAGGAACGGTGAATAGATGGGGCTGAGGGTCCGTGAGGGGACCGGTGGTCCGCACCCCAGTGCTGTGCAGAAATCCCCTCCCCTCCCTCCCGTCTTGTCTTCGGACGCATGCGCGTTACTTCCTGGAGGACTAATTACAGTAGAGATTGGCGGACTGGCGGCGCAGAGCGGTTAAAATAAAGACTCCACTTCCGCGTTTCCCGCACAGCGCAGCGCTCCCGGAGGACTTACCGCCACAGGCTGCACGAAGCACATCATCAGTTCGGCCATTTATTACACAGATGTTCACGAGAAAGGAAAAATTCTCCAACTCCAGAAAACTGAAGAAGGCAGAAAGGTGCAGCCCACCCTACACGTGGTGGAGCTTCTGCCCCTCATCCCAATTAAAAGCAGGGGAAGCAGAAGGTCAGTGAAAGGAGTTGGAGGGGATGGCGTGTGATAACCAGGTCCTACATGTCCTAGAACTATTGAACGTGCTCTGAGGAGCCCTACGTACAACCCAGAACAGCCTAGAGCCCTCTCGCAGCCCCTCAGCACGTTCCAGGTTCTTCACTGATTTCCCAGTCTGTCCTACTGGACTCCCAGGACCCCTCAGTGCATCCCAGAGACCTCCCAAGGCCATCCAATATACTCTAGGACACACTATTGGATTCCCAAAGCTTGTCTATATCTCCTAGTGCATCCTACAGGCTTCCAAGGATGCCTCTGGAGCACACTACAATACTCCCAGAACTTCTCAGTGCATTCTAAGATACCTTAGAGGCTTTCCAGTGTACTCCACTCTAGTCTATGTATGCCCCAGTGTGCTCTGGGCCACATCAGACTGCTCCCAGATCTCCCTGGCAACTGTAGGGCACCCTGAGAACCTCTGGGAGCACTCTGGGAGATGCTACTTTTGTGTTTCTGGACAGATACATGTTTCCTCCCAGAGAACCAAAGACAACAGAGGTTAACAGACTGGCAGCACAAAGCAGGTGCATTTTGTAAAATGTACTTTATCATTATTTTATAATAAAATTATCTACATACTATAATGGAAAAGTCTTAACAGTAAAACTTTAAGAAATCATATACCTGAGCTACACGTCTAAAGGGATGAAGAGGTAAGAACGAACTGCAGGATTAATTGGCGTTTCTGCTGTGCCCAAACCTCAGCACTGTGTGCCAACACGTTGATGCAGTGAGGGCAGCCATCACCCAGCTGCCCCTCCAACTCGCTCTGGCTTTGCTGCATATCTCTCCTGTGCTGGAAGCCCCAGACTTTGGTACCATACTCCAAATATTTCCTATCCAGACCTTCCTGAAAGCTCTTCTTTTGACAGAACTCTGTAGCAAGGAACATTCTTCCTCGCTGAGCATCTGAATGGGAGCTCTGGCATTGTCCCTCAGAGGCTGAGTGCCCACAGCACTCAGTGACTGCTGCACCACTACAGCTCTCCCACCTGGGGGAGCTCCCAACTCACAGAGCAGCCACCGTGAGGCTGTGCAGACCGCTGCTTCTTCAGGATTGAAGACACTTGGGTCTGTACTCCGTTTAAACCTAACAAAGAAAAAAAAGAATTCATTTGGAATGAAGCACAGTGCAACACTGTGCAGTGACTTCAGCTGATGCTGGAGCCTGGCCTCAGCCCCATATCCGCAGGATTCATTCAGCAGTCTCCAAAGAAAGGTGTCATCACTGACCAGGCTGTTCTCAGAGCAACAATAGGCAACAGTTCATCCCACAGGAGCTCTGCCCTACAAATGAGGCTGCCCAATTACAGACCTTTAATGAAGTTTATAATTCTAACCTGCAAACCCCATTCCCACTGCCCTTTGCCAACAAACACTGACAAGATCTCACTCCAACCCCCCTGAAATGCTGGGCAATTACTCACAAGGGGCACTGACACGCTCCACTTCAGTTTCTCCACAATTTCAGCCTTAAGGAAAGCAAACCAATACCCTCCACGGGGTCTCATGAGCTCTCAGACTCTTCCACTAAGCATGCAGTTCCTGAAAAAGACAACAGATAACCTGAAAAAGACAAGCCAGGTAGGCATCTCCAGTTCAACAGCCATTGTGCACTAAGAATCAGTGCCTAAGGAAGCAGCAGAGCACAAATCCTCACCCCACAGCTCTGTTTTGTTGCCACCCCCAGGGCAGCAAAGCAAACACTGATGTCTTCAAACTGGCCCCGCTCAGAGCAGAGCTGTGCCAGCAAAGAGCCCAAGGCCAGTCTGAATGTTACTTTTCCTCCTTTTTCGACCACAAGATCGGTATTCAGATCTGATGGGAAAGGGATCTGGAGGGACAGAGCTCTGACAAAGACACACGCTCTCACCTTGGGTCTATCAGCAGGCAGGCAGTGAACTCCAAACAGCGAGAAACCCTGGAACACAATGCAAACCACCCCCAAAATCAGCAACAGGCTTCAGATATCATCAATACTGACACAACCAGCCCCCAAACCACCAGAGCCCTCACAGGAGGGGGCAACACCCCAGCTAGAAGCTGAAAAATATATAGGAGGGGTGAGTGACAGCAACAGGCAGAAGAGGCCGAGCAGTCAAAGACCTTCCTGTTGCTCTTGCATGTTGTTGGAGACCTGCAGCTATGTCAGAGCCACAGCTCTTGGATTAACATGCAGCTGGGTTTGACCTCACTGCAGCATTTCAATACCTAAAAGGAGCCTACAGAGGGGAGGGGAATCAACTCTTTGAAAGGGCTGGTAACTGCAGGACAAGGGGAAATGGTTTTAAGTTAAGGGAGGGGAGATTGAGGTTGGATGTCAGGGGGAAGTTGTTTGCTGTGAGAGTGGTGAGGTGCTGGAACAGCTGCCCAGAGGCTGTGGATGCCCGTCCATCCCTGGAGGTGTTCAAGGCCAGATTGGATGGGGCCCTGGGCAGCCTGGTCAAGCATTAAATGTGGAGGTTGGTGGCCCTGCATGTGGCAGGGGGTTGGAGGTTCATCATCCTTGAGGTCCCTTCCAACCCTGGCCATTCTGTGATTCTGTGGGTTTGGCCAAGGCCTGTTACAGCTAGAAAAGCCATACAGAGCAGCAGACACAACAGAAGCAGAGCAATCTGCTGGCTTCGGATCTCATTTGATTCCCAGTTCTGAGGCAAGGGATGCTGCACAAACCCTCTCTCCAAACGTGCACTTTGGGTACAGCGTGCAGCGAGGGGAAGCCGGCAGCTCTGGTGGAGCTGAGGAAGAGTTCAATTGCAGCTGTGAGGACCCCCAGCACCGCTCACCTGCCCAGCACCGCCTCCTGCACCGGGTGACGACAGGAACAGCATCTCACACCGCTCCCTAGGGAGAAAAGCATTTAAAGAACAGCAACGCTGTGCTCTGCCCACCCGCCAGCACTCCTCCAAATGAAGCACAGCTCTCGTATCACCAATACCGGACAGCACTGCAGTCAGAGCCCCAGCCCCTGTATTTTCCCGATTTGTTGCTGGGCAGTTACAGAAAACCAAACTGTGCAGCGACCGTCGAGGAAAACGCGTGGCTCTCGGCGCCTTTTTGACTGCGGCTGCCACAGCGCAGGGCAGGCGCAGCTTCGATAGGGCCGGGCGGGCCGCACAACCACCCCACCCCACCCCGGGCAGGCGCTCACCCACGGCGGCCCAGATGCCGCACCACGGAGGGAGCCACGTCATCCCGCCGAGCCTCCGGGGCACCGACGCGGCGGGGCCTCCACAGACGGCGGATGGCGGCGGATTGTCCCCGCGCAGCAGCAACCGCACCGGCCTGCCGCCATCGCAAAGAGAGACAGCGGGCGGCCCGCCGTGGGTTTTTATAGTGCGACAGAGCGCGCGCTGATTGGCTGCTGAGGACGGGTGTTCCCGCGGTGCCTTCTGGGAGTTGTAGTTCCGTGCCGTTGCTGCCTATAATTTATAGTGGGAATTCTGAGCGTGCCTCGGTGAGGAAGGTTCGTGTGGGGGGGAGCGGGGAGGAGCACTGGATGAAGGACGAGGCTGGTGGTTGGTCATGATGCTGAAAGGACACTAGGAGGGAGAAGAGACTGCGGAATAGAAGACTGGAGACCTCATAAATGACTACCTGAGATAGGTGTGTCTGTGTTAATTATCTTGCGTGTAATTGATGAGTGCGTACGCGTAATGGACTCTGAATCATCTCATCCAAAAAAGGTAAAGAGCTTTGTTGGAGGGCTGAATTAGCTTCATCGGTTTGTAAATGTGGTCATTGCATCGAATTCATTTCACGTTCAAGTAGATCCCAAGTCAAATCCACGAATGGGTGTTTTATGAGATGGGGTGGGAGACTGCGAGGTTGGAAGGTAAAAATTCCTCCCCAGCCTCATTGGAAAAGCTGGGGGTTAGCAAGCCAATAATGAGACACCATCAGAATACTTAAAGATCAGCCCCAAACTGCTCCGCTCCTCCAATGGCACTCGGAAGAATCCCGCAGCCCTTGGCAGCGTGTGGTTGCAGCCTCTGCACCTCAGGTTGTCATCCGACATCTCCTGCAGTCTGAAGGATAACCCAGGCTGGGTCATCGCATTTCTGTCAAATAACATCAGGATGTTGAAGTCACTTTGGTGCTGTGGGTAAATGCTGCGTGCTGGAAGGCAGAATGCTTGAGTCTAAGCCACAGATTTTGATGCAACGTTCAAGAATTGCATTCTCCCAGTGAGCTGTGATATCATCTGCCTTGGATTTCTTGCCTTCAGCACATAAAGATAAAAGCAAAATTCATCTTGCTGCACAGAGTCCTTGTTTTTCATCTCGTTACACCAAATGGAAATTAATGAGGGCTTTTCCTTTAGCCATCCACAAGAAACAAAATCCCACACTCTCTTCAACCTGGATTCCAAAACAAACACCACAAGTGCAGGTGACACCACAAATGAGGCTGCTTTGTAGTTCCACATAAAAGTGCCTTCCCTGCTGCAGGTGCTGCAATAGTAGCCAGGAGCTGAAAACGAGCATGGAGATAAATCAGTGACATGCAGACAGAAGCACGGTGAGATTACCAGCTCAGCAGAGCACTGGCTGAGATTCCCACAAACAACCCCAAGAGGATGGCAATTAAAACCCCACATCTACAAAGTTAAGCTAAGGAGGACGCTTCCTTGCCTCACAAAACCTGGTGCTGCCTCCTTTTCCATTCACCCCAGCTGAGTAGGGGAGCAATTTGGTTGCCTCTCCTTCTCTCCCAGGTAATTCCCAGCTTTGACATCACTGTAAGAAATGGATGTGTGCTCCTAACGCCCTGCTATTGTCGTGATCCCCTTCTGTGTGCACACAGCTATCCCAAAGCCTGGGGATGCCATAATGATGGACCAGACTAATCGTTCCCAACGTTCTTTCTGCCACAGATCTAAAAGAAGACAGCAAAACAGTTTTGCCCAAGGGCTCCTGCCTGTGAAAGGAGCTGCTCTGCAATAACCTTCACACAGTGTGGCTTCCCTTCATTCTCCACCTCCTGCAAGCACCAGGCTGTGTCAGTCAGCAGTGTGTAACAGAGCTGCTGTGGGTATTAGGGAACATTAAAAGGACAGCACTGCTGGGCAGCCTTTCAACAGCAGCACAGATAAACTAAGCTTGTCTTCAACCAGGAGGGCTGGATTATAAAAGCTGAAATCTGGGGGGTAGGGAGGGCAGGACAAAAAGAGAAAATGAAGGCTGTACAGAGTAGCACTCTTGCAGCACATCAGCAATGATGTAGAACGTGTCACAGCAGAACGTGAGAACCTTCACATCACCTCTGAAACGCCACCCTACTGAACAAGAGCTTCTCAAGTAGAGTGATACCACTTCTTAGCATTCAGCACTGCTGAGCAGCTTCATCAAAGGGAAGGAGCTCCCCTCCACCTCTGGTTGCCCTTGAGATACTACAGCACACACCAGGAGCATTCATTTCCTTAAGCACAGAGCAAATGAAGGTCAGATCACTGTTTACGGTCCACTGCGCTGTCAAAAGCACAGCAGGAGATAAAAGTTCCCAGCTGAAGAGAATGCAGAATCCTCTCAGCACACCAGGAATATGTTAAATGCAGTGCAGGTCACCGTTATCCTCATACTCACAGTTATGTCCACCATTGCAGTTGATAAAAATGACCACAGACTGACAAATACATCACAAACAAACAAAGGTGTAGCAGAAGTAGGCTTTATGAAAGTATTTAAATTTTGTGGCAAATCTCTGCATCAATACGGGGAGGGAGGCAACTTAATGCTGTGCATGAGCAATCAGTCACCAGATCATTTCTTGGACAGACATTTCTTACAGGTAGTTTATCTCTTCCTATTTCTCAAAGAGTTTAAGGCACAAAAGCCTGAAAAGGGCTTATAACATGTACATAAGTGCTATTATTTTTGCTTTCACCTCTAAAGCAACACAATATTCGCTTAAATATATTGCTTGTCCATCCAGCTTATACAACATTCAGTAGAAAACCGCTTTCCAAGTCAGCAACAATTTGTTGCACAATACATTGATTGGATTGCTCTGACCCGTTTTTTGCTGCAAGATCCTCAGTTTCACCGTATTTACTCTGACAGTGGAAGACGCTGTGAAACCTTAACATGATAAAGGGGCCCATCGAGGGCTGTCAACAAGGAAAAAGGCATCGTACATACAGTAACATTTAAACAAGGTTGCTGGTAGAAGTGTTTCAAACTGCTTGGCTGGTGGGGAATTCTTTCCTCACACACAGATGGAGAGGCAAGCCAAACATGCTGGAGACCATCAAGCAGAAGGCATCAGTCTGTAGTAGTTTTCTGACAATCTTTCCTGTCTTTGCTCTCCAAAATGCTTAGTTCAAGATCACAGCTTAGATTAAGCAGAACATAGGCTTTCATCCACGTGATTCCTTCCCATACTCAACTTCCAGCAACTTCACCCAGTCACTAGGAAGCTTCTGAGACGTTTTAGTGGAATCTGACAGTGACTCTTAAAAACCAAACCAAACCAACACATGGACAAGTGTTGGATCAACTGACTAAAGACAGTTAAACGGGCAGCAAAACAGAAAGGGGGCAGGAACCAAAAAGCAATGGGTAATTTTACTTAAAAGACCAACTTCTTTATTGTACGTTGGAGCAGTCTTTCCCCTGTGCCATCCTGTTGCAAGTTTATAAATTACAAGTAGTATTAAGAGTTCACTTCAAGACAAAAGGAATAAAACCGCTGCAGTTCTAACTTCCACCACGAACAGAAGTTATCACGATGCTCCCATGCTCTGGCGTTGTACAGGGAACACCACACTCCTCCTGCACTTCCAGTAACAGACCTGAGTGGGAAAGGGGCCACCCCTGACTCCTGCAGGATCCATTTGCAGTGTAACAGAGCACACCGGCGGATTCATCACACAGACAGTGCCTCAGCAACGAGGCTATAACATGGCTGGGATCTCTGACGAGACAGTGTCCAAAGGCTGCCAATGACAGTCCATCAAGGCATCATAGAGCTCTTCACTCTGCTCCATAAACTGTTTATTTGCTTCATGGACATCCAACTGAGGTGCTGGATCTAAAGGAGGAAGGGCAAACAAATAGGTTGCGTGTTAGATGGGTGAGGAAAAACACCCACACCCCACAGACACGTCACAATAACTGGAGGAAGCCCCAGATCATCCCCACCACTTGCCCAATCACGACCCGACTACTGCAGCCCTAGCAGATCTTTCAGCAATGGGATAAATCTAACAGCAGACATGCCCTCCTTGCAGTGCCATTGCCCCAACAGCAGAGCCAACAGAGAGAAGGCATACCTGCACCTCGCAGCCCCGTGTGGCCACTTAAACTGCCAAAGGAGGTGTGCTGGCACCACGGCACGGCGGAGCCGCAGGGGCGCAGGCACACGTTCCATTCTGCTCCCTCTGCTTTGGATGGGGATGGCAGCATCTGCTTCTGCAGCCACAGTCACCAGAGCTCATCTGCTGGAGCCTCAAACATCTCAAAGCATTGCACAGTTAGTAACCAAAGAAATGCCAGCGACAGCATTAAGCACGAGTACGTCCCCTGTTTTACAGCTGGATGAAGTGTTTGCAAAGCATCTGGGGGCTGCATGGCAACCCAGTGGGATCCACTCTGCTGCTACCAACGTATGGTGAACAGTTTGCAAAACTTGTGCCAATCGTTGTCCCTCACAGCCCAACCACCTAACAGCAGATCAGTTCACAGGAAATTTAATCAACAAGAAAAAGATACCCCAGAGGTATCCTAATTATAGCACAGGAGTTCCACTTTCTGCATGTTGAAGAAAGGAGAGCCCTTGTGTAATGCTCTAAAAGCCAGCATGGGCTTTCTCCTTGACATCACTACTTATGCCCATGGGTTCTGCACAGCACCCAGCTGCTTTCTGCTTTCATCATGTGCTTTTTTAATTCTTATTTTTAAGAGAGTAAGAAATTACAGCATACAGTGCATATCCCATTCAAGACAGAGATTTGGAATTACCAGTATAAAATTAATTTTTTCTTGCACGAACGCTGCTCCTATGTTTATCTAAAACCCCAATATTGTGGGGCTTTATTTCACCCAATGCCTGCTAAAACTAATACTTTTATCAGTACACTCTCTGATATCATTCCTTTTTAAAATGATAAGCACCAAGTATGCTGGACGTCACAAAAAAACAAGATTCCATGGAAAAAACCAGAATGCCTACATTGTTTTTGTAGCATATCAGAAAACCAGACGAACCAAAAGGATGAAATTCTGCATACTGCAGAAAGCAAAGATATGTGTTTTCTGGGCAAAGGATATGTGGGCACTAAACCACAAATGGTCTTAGTGCTAGTGAAGTCAATTAGTTACAGCCCTGATGAGGTTTAGACTGGAAGCAGCAAGTGTAAAATAAAGATGCACGCCAGGTGATAGTGAGTAGCAAACGTTATCAGGCTCAGATTTAATCAAAGACAAATGCACATTGTACACTGATTCTAAAGGCCAGTTTGAGAAAGGCTATCTCCAATCAGTACAAAGGAAATGCATGACTTCAATAAAGAATTCAAGAAACATACCTTCCAATGCATCCTCACCAACTTCTTCATACGTCTGTAAGGACAAAGAAACCCTTAGGACAGCAGATAAAAATATTAAAAAAGCATCAACTGCTGATTATGACTGTTATACAGTGACTTTTAAATCTGAGTGATTACAACAGTGTTCCTCACACTCAAGCCCTCTGATCCCCTCCCGGCAGGCTCCAGGGTGTGGGTTCCACTTGAAACTTAAAACAGAGGCAGCAGTTCTTCAAATGGCACAGTTTGTGGCTGTCCTGATCTGTTTCAGCCTCTAAAACAAAGCTTATGAAGGATCCTAGAAGCCTTCTACCATGACAATTGTATTTAGAGCCCTGTTATGCTCACTTGGTCCAAGCAATAACCCCCTTAAAAGACAAGAGTGCAAGCCAGGTGCTGCTGAACAGTTCTGCTTCCTCACTAAGGAGCCATGCTAAGACACCAGAGCTTGCTGGTATCATGCACCCATCACAGCTCTGCAAGCCGTCCTGTGTTTCTGTGCTGACAGTCAGTGCAGGGTGAGTTCTCCACGCTGCCCTACCTGCATTGTGCTCTGTGTGTAGCCATACTGGGGGTAGCTGTAGCTGTAGCTGCCCGTGTTCTGGTCGTAGCCCCACTGTGCATAGTAGCTGTGGTACTGTTGGTAATATTGGTTATAATTATAGTTGTACATCTGACTGTACTCCGTTGGCTTCATGCGGTTACTTAAAAAGACAATGCAGGAATAGGTTACATACAGTGCAGAACAGTTATGTAAAAACAGAAGAGAAGCAGTTTAAGGTACAGTATGGTACGTAAACAGGCTTTATTCTAACATGCATAACTCAGCCTTTAAAATGCATTCACTATTGAATGAAGTAATCTTTATCATTTACATACATATGCAGAAAGAAATAAGTGGTTTATATTCAAACCTCCTTCCTGTATTCAAATTCATCTTCATTTACAAACATTGCTTTAATTCTTTATGAGTAATTTAGGATCACCTCCTAGCTTTGGAAAGGGAACAATCTGGGACTATGAGCCTCAGTTTAGAATACCCTGAACCATGATCCATATTTTTGGGTCCCTTTCTCCTTCTGTTAAATGAGACAAAGTATTTTGCAGCCCCCAGAGGCAAGATACTGAGTTTTGCTTCTCATTAAGAGTTACAGACTCAGAGCCTTGCAGAAGAACTGGGATTTCTTTCAGTAAGAAAGGTCCAAAACCTCTCCCTTCTGCTGCTGCCACAGAAAAGCCTAAACAACAACTGATTGTCCCCATCCTCACTTCACAGGATGACCTTCAATGCAAATAGTTTAAAGAGTTCTTAAGTAAAACGGACTATGGGTAATTAAAAATTAACCTTAAACAGTGAGCTAACTGAAATTCTCATTCCTTGCCATAAAGAGACAGCATTTCCAAGACACTGGGAATCCCACCTCACCACTGAGATTTGCAATGAGATGACAAATGTTGCTTGAAAATGAGAACACATTATGCACAAAGCTATATCTAGAGATGCAATCAGTGAGAAGCAGGCAGAGGGAAACGTCAGTCTGCTCACCACAGCACATCCCCTTTTCTCTTCCTTATCCCCCCAAGGTTTCTGAGGTCACTAAAAATCTACATGTTATTCAAATAGGGAGCAATAACTATTATTCGTATTACCCTAGTGCTACGAGCCCCAAGTCAGAGCAGGATCTCATTGTATCAGGTTCTGAACAAACACAGAAAAAAAAGTTAATCCCTGCCCCAGAAGTTTTATATTTAGCAGACATTGTAATAGAATGAACAAGGTAATCGAGCTTTGCTATCCAGGAGTCAATAAGCAGACTTAGGCTATTTCAATTAAATGCAAAGGAACACAAACTTGTAAAATAATCGTATTTAAATACTGCGTGTGTGTGTGTGTGTATTTAATCATTCATATAATTAAAAACAGTGTAAAATGTTTAGTCTTGATCCAGCAGCACAAATTCTGATGTCTGTGCATTCGGATACTCCAGCTGCTTCACTAGATTTGTGTGCAATCCTCTACCTTGCGACGGAAACATCCAGGATATGCACCCAAAGCACTATCCAATATCTAATCCGTGTGATTGCACATGCTGCTGCTCTTCCACAGCCACCTGGGTGCTCTTATACTCACGCTTTTGGTATAGCCACACTCAAGCGCACCGGTTTGGAGCCCAGCCCCACGGCTCCTTGGCACTCTGTCAGTGCTCTTTTCTGCTCCAGTTCATCTGTGAATTTCACGAAGCCGTAACCTCTGTGGAGATAAGGAAGAATTTGTATCAAACAGAAGCAAATAAAGACTCACTGCTTTTTTTTTTTTTTTTTTTTTGGAGCATTGATGTTGAAATCTAAACTGGCTTTGCAAAGCACAGTAAATGAAACGCTTCCACTGGGGCTTTTAATAGAGGTTACACGATTCCCTCTTCCAGTTGCTTTGCTTTCTTTGCAGAGAGCTTGAATGCTCAGATCTCAGCTTCAGCAGCACTTCCAAGGGCTGCAGAGAAGGAAGCCAAGCCCTCTGCCAGCAGATCCCAAGGAACTCAAAGTAAGCTGACACAAGACGTGTCAAAATGCACGAACAGACAGCAGCAAAGCCTCAAATCTCCACTGGGAGAACACAGGTAATCTGAAAAGATGCAACTCAGCGCAGGACTGACAAGACAAAAGCATTGCCACTGCATCTACAGCTGCCCCACATGAAGCACACAGTGCTGTAGGATCAGCTGAGATGCGCTTTTTAATCAAGTCCTTTTTCCAACAGGGAAACACCGATTGGACTTCCAGTCATTCCTAACAACCACCCGATCCCATCAGCATCGCCAACAGTGAATGAAAACGAGCTCTTAACACCAGGTTGCTAAAACTTGCTCTGATAGCACAGCTTGAGCATCAGCAGCATTCAGACAGCAAGCCCTGAACTGCGGCACCACAGCACAGCGTACGTCAGCCAGACCAACACCATCAATTCCCTTCCCCCCTCCCTGATCCCAAAAGTCCCTCGCGTGGGCCTTGATGCTGCAGTGAGTCAGAAGCAATGCAACAGCACCCAAAGGGCAGTGCCAGGATCCCAGCATGGGATGGGCCGCCTCACGCAGCACAAAGATCAAAGACTTGGGCTGGGAGGGGAAGAGGAATCCACCTGGGTGATTGAAGGAGTATGGGAGGTGCTCGGCTACACAGGAAAAGAACGAGCCCTGAGCGAGGGTGTGAATTTACAGCATTATTACCTATTCTGTGGGAACAATTAAATGCAAAGTAACACACACAATAGTTTTGAAAGTGTCATCACGAAGCGCTCATACTGTACCCACACTGGAAGTTATTACAGAGCAGTTGGTGTCCCATAAAATGCAATGTCTTGCACAGCAAGCTATAAATGTAAATCTGAATATTTATTACGTGTACATCTATGCAAGCCCATATGTATACTCCCCATATAAAGAAGCCCAAGTCAAAGCTCAAGCTTGTCAATATACAAACTGGATAACTAAGCAAGAGCAAAACTCTACAAGGGTACACGTTCTGTTTCAAATTGGTGACCTTCATTCAACTTACCCTCTGTGAAAACACAGTGGCAAATCAAACTGGTGTAAATCAACACCCCAGTCAGCTGTGGTTGATCACACACAACAGTGTGTAAGTTTCTAAGCAGCTACAGAGGCTGCAGCAGCCTTCAGATGGGGACAGAAGTGTGTAAGTGAAAGCAGGAACGTTGCCAGCTCTGAATGAGTGGTGGACAAAGTAGATGGAAGGTGTGGGTACAGACAGTTGGCTGCAGCAAGGCAGAGAAGGTGATTCTTCCAACATTTCCAGATGCTTAGTTTTTTCGTATAAGTGGCTAAACCAGATTTTAATACAAGTAAAAGAAAAAAGAAAAAAGAAGAACCACATCCACAAAAAACAGCAAAAAACCACCTCCAAACAGAACAAAAACAACAAAAAACCCTAAGGCAAACAAACAAACAAAAACCCAACAAACCCAAGCACACAAAAAATCCTCCCCAAAAACATTTTGCTGAAGTCAGAATCTCCCTGGCAGACATTCTGCCCTGTCCCAAGAGTTAAAAGAAGACTCCCAGCCTGCACCCATGGCAGAAAGCAAGGAAGCAGGCACAGCACGACAGTATCAGGCTCCAAACTCTTCTCTTCCTTGAACAGCAGGTGCTGGGAAAACCCTTGCAGGCTCAGATCTTCACTGGGTACATCACAAACACCAACATCCATTCTCGTAGCACCCTAACACTTGCAGTTGCCTCAGCTTTGAGTAAGTGCCCAAGTCATAAGGAAGCTGGGAGCAACACCCCAGCACTGCTGGGTGAGGCTGCTGTGCTCTCCCAGCAACCAGCAGTCACTGCCCCTTCCCCACATCCCAAGGGAACACAGGGTACCTTGCCCTGAGGTCTGCACTCAGGAGCTGTTCCCAAAGCCCACTTAGTGGCCCAATGAACATCACCCATCACCTATATTGCAGAGCAGAAGAGAAATTGGGGGAGGCCCCAGGGCACAGCTGGCCTCAGGAGAGGTGGCAGTAATAACAGCACACGTACTTAACAGCCTGAGAGTGACTGAGCAGCATTGCAAGAGGTTCAGGTTGGAGATAAGGAAGACTCAGAATCATGACTTTGTGAGTTAAGCAGCATAACTTCTTCATAGAGAGCTACGCAGCACTGCGACAGGCTGCCCAGACAACTTACATCATCTCAGCCTGGGAGATTTTCCAGGCTACACAATTCATCGCTGACCTGAGCTCATGTTGGCAGCAGCTCTGCTCAGAGCAGGAAGTTGGACATGAAAACCTCCAGATATTCCTTCAAACCAACATATCTTAGAGTTGAGAAACCCTTACGTGAGAAAGAGGGAGATCTACAGCCACATTCTACGTCTTGTCACCACATTCTCATAGCTATTGTGTCAGAATATTGTGTTTCATTGAAGCCATGTTCTGTCCTGAAAACAAGGATGCTAGCCAACTGGTCTCTCTCCTAAGAAAATAAAAAAGAGTTCATGTTCTCCAATTTAGAAAATGTTTTATTAACATTAAGAACATTTTTGACATCTGTTTTTGATGAGACATTTCCAGTAAAGATGAACAAGGTGGCTCCTAACTCCTTGCTAATGAATCATAGCTTTGTTTGCCCTACCCCATTCGAAACAACAACCTGCAAAGCTCCCATAGGAATATATATTCAATAGCCCAGGAATATATATTCAATAGCCAACTGCAAAAGCACAATTCTATCTGAAAGTCCAGTTTTTCCAGATCATTTTTCAGCATTTTCAGAAGTGCAATACTGCACTGCCAGCACACAGAGCACAACACAACCCCAGCACTGCACAGGAACGTTACAACTTTAGCAGGTGTGTGTTCTACTGAAATCTAAACTATTCTTCTTTCCTTGTTGCATATTTCCTATGCTAGAATGTGAGGTTAAAGAAAAGAAGGAATAAAAGATGACTTACTTGGATACTCCTGCCTGGTCCAAAACAACTTTGCCACCTCTACATGATGGATAAACTTTAACAAAAAACTCATACAACATGCCATCATCCACGTCAGCAGTCAGGTCTCCCACAAAAAGTGAATATTCTGGACTAAAGAAATCAAAAGAAAACTTCTTAGGCACAAATACACACATGTCCACAAAACGTGTGATGAGCCCAAAAATTTGATGTCAGAGAAAACTGACATTAAAGGATAATTTCTATCAGCAGTGCTTTTTTCAATTAGTTAAGCAGCACAATGAGTCCACGTTATTCTGCCCTGTATTTAAAGATCATTTCATTTTTTAGTTCTCAGACATTCTGAACTGGGCACTGTACATAAATTTCTAACGTGTCAAGAAAGCATCACTGTCTCATTTACAGGTTTGCTATTTCCTGAATACTGATCTTAAATTATAATACATGGATTAGATACTTTGATGCTAAAAAGTTCAAATATTTAAAAAGACACTCCTGACAAACCTGCTGTGCCACACAGAAGGTAAAGCAGGAAACTGACAGGTGGTCTAAGTTATCCTCCCTCTGCTAGGCAAGCTGCTGGAGTCAGCAAGGCTGTGTTATCCATCTGCAGTATGTGACTATTTCCAGAGCAAACAGAACTGCAAGAATGATACAAGACGTAAATCTCATTCTTGGTCCCATCTTCACGCCTTGATTCTAATCTGAAGTTGTTTTTCTTTTCTTTTTTAAATATTAATAATTACCTAAACTAAAAATATAATTGCTGAGATATGACTAACACAACCCTCCTAAATTGCAGGGCTGTGGTACACACCTACCTGAACACATCGTGTTGTTATTACCCCAACTGTGTAAGCAGTTCTGGGCAGGCATTGTGACAGCTATTCAAACTGCCCAACTCCAGAAACTCCACACAGCTGCTGTGCCTCCTCTTGGGCCTTTCGATGCCCATGGAGAGGGATGGGCTCCTCCTGAAGGCAATTCAGAGCTTTTCTCCCTGCCTTTGCTGACTGCTGTGGTACCACAGCCAGTTAAGCCAGGTGCTGTGAAACCACTGCACCTATCTTCGAGTGCCAAACATACACATGGCATAATGTAGTATTATGATGGGATGCATCCTCAGACAAAGTCCTAACATGCTGCAGCATACCAAATATTTACATTGTGTTCCAAGACAGTTTAATGCAATCCACGTTTCTAATTGTGGGATTTAGCTGTCTGGCACTGCAGAAGGTTGTATGCATCTCATGAATTCTCTCCCGTCCAAATTTGCTAGCTGTACATCTCATCCAGCAATAATGAACTTGTGGGTTTACATATTTTGAATACTCTTTGCAAGGCAATTGATAAAGAGACATTAAACAGGCAAAACTAATATTTGAATGTTGGGTGTTTACCTGTTATCGGGCTGTTTTCCATACGTTGCATAATTCAATTTAAATCTCTTTGCCTGAAAAAAGGCAAAAATGAATCCATACATTCAAATGCTCCCATGTAAATCCATACAATTAGGAAAAATGCAATAAGCTTACTTTAGATATCTATTTTTTTTTTAATACTGCAGATGTTCAGAGCTGTCAGGCCATTCAGTTCAGGTACCTAGGACAACGTTTTTGTTTCATTTCAGTACACTACAATAATGAAAAGCAGCAAAGGGCTTGCACCAAGGGCTTTGCTCTGCCTTTATTTCAACACTTCACAAAGCCAGTGAAAGTTGGGCTAACCTTACCCAGTACCAAAACTGTGTATCTTTATGGAAGACAGGAATGTTGAGGTTCTAACAGCAAGTGTTACATGACTTCTGATGTCAAGGTCTTACAGCGAAATGACAGCACGCACAGTTGGGTGTTTGATGTTTGTCATTTACCAGAATACTGACAAAGCAAAACCTGCCATGCTGGGAAATGGAACCAATCCCTGATTCTGGAAGTATGGCTAAATACTTTGCTCTGCACGAAGCGCTCATTTATTTGGGTGCTGAGGAGCTTTCCCTGGAAGATGCCCCCTCTCTTTTTTACACAAGTTTCCCAGGAACACACATTTGTGCCCTTGGAACACCTCACCCATATCCTACCAGAGTTCAGCCACTTGTGTCCAGTTCACGTGCAGCTCTGACCAGGACCTAAGGAGCCTCAAAATCCCGTGGGTCTCAATCCCACAGGCACCCCTACATGATGCTCAGCACACAGTGACCCACAGGCTCACTGCACAGTGCAGCACTGACTGCTACTTCCTTACAAAATAGCTCCTTCCAAAACAAGTCTGACAGAGGAAGAAGGGGTTGCACTCTTTGAAAAGAACACTGGTTTCAGAACTCACCCAGACAGTGGAAGAACTAAGCTGGATTCCCTTGCTAGTACAAAGACATAAATGGCTTCAAGTCTCCCAGCAGACTTCCAAAGCACACATCTCTTGCACTATGCAGTGGCATAGCATCAAAGAATTCGATTTGGACAAAGAACACAAGCCTACAGTTAGTCCAACACCTAGAGACCAGAACATTTATTTCACACAGTGGAGAGCCTGGTGAGTTCCCATGCCTTGTATGATGTATTTTCTTCCCTCAAAACCAGCATAAGTAATTAAAGGGAAATAGAGCAAGACTTAACTCCAGGCTATAATCATGCTCCTTGCATGCCTGTGTTTACTGATGTACAGTGGTACTCAGCTGTTTCTCTGGACCATTTACAAGCTTAAGTCTCCTAACACAAAATTGAGATCTCACTTTGAAGCACTTTCATCTTTTTGCTGGATCTGGTTCTTCACTGCAATACTTTGGGCTTAAAATCACTGAGAAAAGTGAAAGTATCTGCACAGGAGATACAGGAGCTGGGGACACTAACTGTGTAAAAGAGACACAATAAAAACACCAGGGCCCTCTGTTAGTCCTTTGACTGATTCAGTATGTAAAAATAAACGTAAGAGCCACGTTCTGTTTTCTGCAAAGCAGAAACTACATAAATACAAGAGAGGAGCTGAACCACTGCCTGCTGAGTGCACTGAGTTGGGCTGCCCACGCTGGGTCTCTGTCTGACACCCACATTCTCTCCATGTATTACATAAGTTGTCCCCCTAAACAACATCATATTTTGAATTAAACTGTGGATAAGGGCCAGTACTCCCCAAACCAAACTTCAGCTATGACCTTCTCGCAGAAGCTGCTCTCTTTCTCTCTTAATGACTACAGAAGGCACCTAGGAAGATTGGCTTCTCTCAGTCATGGCCTCTTACTTGCAGAATAAGAGCATATTAAATGGGACAGAAGACCTCCAGACATCTTATCTATCCCTTTCCATGGGGAATGTCATGCTCTTAGGAAGGCTGACCAACTCAGGGGACTAACTGGGCTGAAACAGGCACCAATACACCTTCATATACCACACTGTAACAGAAGTGACTCTAGAGTTTCTTTATGAACCAGCCATCCTAGCTACTGCAGCCAAATTCTGCGGATACAAGGAACAGCTGTGTCAGCCATCCCACTTTAACATACCTCACATTCAAGTCAACACCCTAAAATTAGCTTCTGTGGCTATTTCTCCTCTTCTTCCCATCCAACCAGCTTTGGGGTACCTCTTATGCGTTGCAGTTATACAACGGACCAGTTCTTTCTCTACTGTAAATGGGTCTGAATAACTTTTGTTTAATAGGGGCCAAGAATAATGCAGTGTTTAAAAGTCACTTTTGCAAATCAAAGTTACTGAAAATTAAGCTTAAACTTGAAAGCTCACCTTGTGTATGTATCACAGCATACAAATTGTAACAAATTTATATGGAACTGCAAATGCAAAGAGACAGAAGGACTGTGGTATGTATATTCAACCTATTTTGTCCTTGTTTGTCTCTAGTTTCTCATTGCTCCAACTTTGGTTGAGCTCAGAAATAGAAAGCCACACCACAGCATTTCTATACCTGGGCATCATCCAGACACTCACATAAAAATTAACATTTTCCAATGCTTTTCTTAACAGCATTATGGTCATTAAATCTGAAGAAAAGAAAACCCTCAGTTTGCTACTTAATTTCTTCGTCATCATTACTCAAAACACAAATTCTTCTCTACTTCTCTCTCACAGTTTTGCTTTGCTACTGACTGATGTGATTTACTCACCGGTGTAGCACCAGGAAGAGGTTTTCCATTGATTTTGTGTAAACACTTCTCTGCAGTAGCCAGATCTGCAAATTCTACAAAGCAATAGCCTGCAGGAATTCTGAACGCAGACAAAGGACAGGAGAGAAAAAAGATTTCAGACTGAAAACGTTTGAGGAAAAAATATTATATTTTCAGATAACTGGTAGAAAATTTGCTCCAGTAGCAGTACGTGGAGGGATTCCTTTTTTAAAGTATAAATGCTAGCTACCAAACAGAACCTGCTACAGTAGCACTGGATCTTCACTGAACTGATTGCTCCTACTTACCAGTAAGTCACGTCAACAAAAGAACACAGAAAATACTTTTGCTCACAATTATTCCACTCCCTCCTTTCACTGATCATAAATATTCCCACCCAAGTTTGAGCGACTGAAAAAATGAAATGACAACACTTAGAAGAACACAAAAATACTTCATCTTGTTTACAGCCACTGATTGCAAATGCACTCCAAAGGTCCTCGTAGGGCCCTTCCTAAGTCAGGCCTCCCACCTCTGCTAGCATCTCGTAGCTGTGCTGTTACAACAATTAACAGACTTGTCACTGAAGCCCTCTGCCCTGAATGTGTATCCCCAGATGGACTGCATGCCACGTGTGTGCTGCTCTGAGGAGTGCTGGAGCACTGCAGGATGGTTCACTGATGGCAAGGTCAGAGAGTGAGCAACTGTCCTCTCCGTTGCTGTCATCAATACGCCCGTATTGTTGGCAGCAATGGTGAAAAGCTGAAAGGGAAAACTGCTCTAATATGGATAAGCCCACTGTGATGCCATGTAAACTGCACACAATTCAACCCCCCAAGCATAGTGATGCAGCGGTAGAATTGAGAACAAGTATGAACAGTTACCCTGTCAACCTGTTTCGAATGATTTTTACACTCAGTACAAGCTCTCCCATGGTGGCAAAGGCTCTTGAAACAAAGTTTTCATCCATGTACGGCTCCAGCTACGAAAGCAAAAAAATCAGTTAGATCAGAGCACCCACAAAAAGGAGCATATTTGTGCCAGCGTCCCCCTAAGCAGTTAAAACATTATTGAGAAGTATTTTACCCTTACGCTTCAAAAAGAAGGCTCATTTAAGAGGGTCGATGCCACTCAAAATCAGCAGGCATGCATGAACCAGGCTCAACAGTCTGTAAAGTGGAACCCAAGAGACAGCATGAATTTCAGAGAACAGAGAGCTTCCACAGAAGGACAAAAGCCACTCAGAGACATACAGCAACAAACCGAGCACTTGCTATGCAGGAGCAGGGGGAAAGGTGATGGTAAGCTCCTTCTCTGTATGCAAACAGAGATGGGGCCAGCAATAACAGCACGTGGGTGCAGCACAGCCCCTGGTGCTAGGACGGATGGATGTTGTGCATCAGCCTCCATCAAGCTGGGGTAGGGAGCTGCAGAGCCGTGACAACCTCATGGAACCGTGGAGCTACGTGGGGCAGCACTGGAAGGGGAGACCTCCGACCACATCCTGCAGCAAGGGGTGCTGACTGTGCTGCAGTGTGCACGTGGGAAACAGCACCGTGTGTGCTGGGGTGCAAGTGAAGTGCTGTGTGCATGAAGGCACTGCAGAGCGGGTGTGATGTCAGTGTGATGTAGAGGCTGAAAAGAATGAAATGCTGCTGCAATTTGGCCTGAATACGTGGTGAAGGTGGTGAGACAGAAAGCCTTGTGGTCCCTGTTAAATCTTGTAGTGATCACCTTACAGTGTTCTCATTGGGAACCAGGTGCTTCCTTCACTTGTGTGTGTGACAGAGCATGCAGGCTTGTGTATCTGAGTGAGCCTGACAACAGGCAACCACACACACTGCACTTGTGTGTGCAAAAGGGGGCAGAGCAGTGCCAAGCAGCAGGAGGCAGCCCTGCACAGGGGGCGATCCTGTGCTGTGAGAGACAGACTCATAAAAGCAACAGGTGACGGCTGCTGGGACAGGTTCATCCCAAAGAGCAACGAGTCTGTGAGAAAGGTGAAGTCCTCACCGTGGAGAGACTGAATCGCACAGAACCACAGAACGGCCAGGGTTGGAAGGGACCTCAAGGATCACGAATTTCCAACCCCCTGCCACATGCAGGGAATCAATCTCCTCATTTAATGCTACACCAGGCTGCCCAGGGCCCCATCCAACCTGGCCCTGAACACCTCCAGGGATGGACGGGGCATCCACAGCCTCTCTGGGCAGCTGTTCCAGCACCTCACCACTCTCACAGCAAAGAACTTTTCCCTGACATCCAACCTCAATCTGCCCTCCCTCAACTCCACACCGTTTCCCCTCGCCCTGCGGTGTGGGTGAGGGCAGAGGCAGAGCGCCAGGCTCAGCGTGTGACCCGCGAACTTCCACGGAGCCCAGGAGAGCTGGAAGTGAACGCGTGAGCAGCAGGTGTGTAAACGGCACAGGTGTGTCCGCACGCGCAGCCGTAGGGCTCTGTGAGTGTGACAGCCCACACGGAGCCCGCGGAGACGGACGGGCACAGCTGTGCGTGCGCGTGGCAGCCGGTGTGCAACGGTGCGAGAGTCACGTGACAGCGTGCGCGTGCAAATGCTCACGTGACACTCAGTGTGAGAGCGCGAGCGCCGGCGGATCAGCGCGCGTGTCGGTGTCACACGCAGCACCAGCGTCTGTCGGCCGTTCGGAGCCGTCAGTCACCCCGCACCGCCCTCAGCCTCCCGGCTCCGGATCCCACAGCGGCTCCCTCAGCCCCGGCGGTGCCCTCAGCCCACACCGCCCCGCTGTCCGTCGCACAACACCCCGCGCGGGTCCCGGCCGGACACTCACGTCCCCCATCCATAGGCTGGCGGCCATACTGCTTTCGCAGAACCGAGGAGGATTCGGCGGGGCCGCGATTTCGCCTCCCGGCTCGGCTCGGAGCCGACTGACGCCGGGCGCGCGGCCCGCTCCCGCCGCCCCGCTGCCCCCGCCGCCTCCTCAGCGGCGCCCGTCGGGCGGAGAGAGCGGCGCCCCCGCCGCCACGGGAGCGCAGGGCGGAGACAGCGCCCCCTGGCGGCAGGAGGAGCGAGGGCGGGCTGAGCGGGGGGGGCGGAACCGGGGCTCTGCGGGGACGGCTTGGGGCTATTTGGGGGGGGGGATGGCGGCTGCGGGGGGAGGTGGGGAGCTTTGGGAGGAGGGTTTGGGGCTCCAGGGGGAGCGGGGGGAGGTGTTGGGGATCTGTGAGGAAGGCTGAAGGTGACAGTTGGTGTTTTGGGGGCTGCGTGAGGATGTGTTGGGTTGCAGGAGGTGTTTTGGGGCTGTGAGGAGGGTTTGGGGTTGCAGGAGGTGTTCTGGGGCTCTGTGAGGAGGGTTTGGGGTTGCAGGCGGTGTTTTTGGGCTCTTCGAGGAGGGTTTAAGGTGACAGTTGGTGTTTTGGGGAGCTTTGTGAGGATGTATTGGGTTGCAGGAGGTGTTTTTGGGGCTGTGTGAGGATGTATTGGGTTGCAGGAGGTGTTTTGGGGCTGTGTGAGGATGTATTGGGTTGCAGGAGATGTTTTTGGGCTCTGTGAGGATGTATTGGGTTGCAGGAGGTGTTTTGGGGCTGTGTGAGGATGTATTGGGTTGCAGGAGGTGTTTTGGGGCTGTGTGAGGATGTATTGGGTTGCAGGAGGTGTTTTGGGGCTGTGTGAGGATGTATTGGGTTGCAGGAGGTGTTTTTGGGCTCTGTGAGGATGTATTGGGTTGCAGGAGGTGTTTTTGGGGCTGTGTGAGGAGGGTTTGGGGTTGCAGGAGATGTTTTTGGGCTCTGTGAGATGGTTTTGGGATGCTATGAGTGCGATTTTGGAGCTTCAGGGGGAAATTTGAGGCATCTGATCCCACTACGTGGGATTGCCTTAAAAATTGTGAGGCTTTTAAAGGAAGAAAGAATTACTTCATATGATAGCACACAGGTGGGTGGCGTTGGCCCGGCTTTGGTTTGCTGGAGAAGAGAGTTGGTTGGGTTGAGGTTGGGTTGGCCAACGTTCTACTGGAGGTGCTGGCTCTTGAGTGGCCAAAATGGGGTGAAAAACCCCGAAATTGGGTGCTCTGGGGGTGTGTTTTTCCCCAAAACACCACGAGTTGGGGGCTTCTCCGCTTCTCGTTGGCCAAAATGGGGTGAAAAAACCCCAAATCGGGCACTTTTGAGGTGTATTTTCCCACCAAACCCCACTCGTTGGATCTCCCAACATTACTTGGGTCTCCCGTCTTCTCTTTGGTCAAAATGGGGCAAAAAACCCCAAATCGGGCACTCCTGAGATGTTTTTCTGCACACTACACCTGTGCAGAGATACAGAAACTCCCTGTGTATCTCATAATTTGGTGTAGTAAAGAGGTAACATTCCTTCCATTGTGTTGCCTTTGGGGTTCTAACTCACGGGATTGAGTGTAGTGTAACCTTCCCTCTTCTCCAGTTCGTTCCACGGGGTCTTCAGTGTCAAGGATGGCAGTTCTTGGAGCAAACGAGACCCCTTGTGTGAGAAGTGCACCTGGAGGACCTCGTGCTGCCATCTGCTCAGTATTTCAGTCTTGCCAAGCACAGCAGTCCTATTTGCAGGACCCTTTCTGTGAGCCCTGTACCCTCTTATGGAAACGTGGGGCAGAGCTGCTAAAGCACCGCCCGTGGTTCTGCAGTCACTGCAGCGTGCCATAAATCGAGCAGGTGATGACAGAGACGATCCCAACCCTCGGTGCTGTTGCATTTGTGGCTTCTGCGTCTCGGCAGATGTTGCTGTGCTGCTTGCAGCCCGTCAGAGGGCAGCAGAAGGCTGCGGGTTGTTGGCTGGAGCTTTTATATTAGCGTTTTATTACCCATATGATTTATATGGGCATCCTTAAGTCTGTTGTGAGCAGCACAGGGCAGGAGAGCTTGTCCTCTGAAACTCCTTATGGAGCAACGTGTGAACGTTCACTTAAACATTGCCCCGGAGCATCCCTATGCCAGAATAATGTGTGAAACCAAGGAGGAGTGGGAAAAAATGTTAATCATGCTGTTTTTCCCTGCAGATGAATGCTCACTATCAGTACGTTTTTGCAGGACGCTGGGAAAATCCTTTATCTCCATACTGGGCACAGTCTGTATTTCTGCCATCATCCTGCAGTGTTGAGTAGTCCAGAATATTACCTCATCAGAAATTATGAGCGTGTAAGAGCTGTGAGATTAAAAACATGTTTACAACTTGATTTGTTTTCTGATTTTTTTGATCCCCTTGGGCATCCTCAGGTCATGTTTCCAAACTCTTTCCTACAGCGTTGCAAAATATGGCATAAAATGAAGACAGCTAGCAAGACCCACCACTGTTAAACTGTAGGATAAAGTTGTCAAGTGGCACTTTTTGTGCCTAGATGTCACTGGCAACCTGATCTCTTATGTACTCATCCTCTTTGGAGTCCCTGCTGAGGCTGTCTTTCAGGGTTGTTGGTTTTGGGTTTTTTTTCCAGCATGGCATTTCATGCACTGCGTAGCACTGAGCTCTGCTTCACTGAGCCCAAGAAGCTGCTGCTCGTTCTGTTCTTAACTTACAGCTACTCAAAGTGAATAGTTTGTTCTTTGTCACTTGATGAAGTGAGTCCAGTATCTTTAATAACTCCTTTCCTTTTTTTTTTTCCTTCCAGCTGAGTAATAGAGACCTTGCTTTCTCTTTTATTGTCCTGGGTTAATCCATAGAGATGGATATTGAGCAATAAAAGTGCAGGAGGAAGCCAGGATCATATGATTGTGTTGGACTAGGAGAAGGTACGAATGTTATGTTGTCCTATATCCTTGTGATAGAGCAAAAACACTGTAAGGAGAATATTACTTGAAAAACAATTTATTCCCCTTAAAAGCTTGTGGATTGTCAAAGAGGGAGCAGCTTATACCAGAAGGACACGGGGATTCGTCTGCCCTCTGCATGGCTACCAGTGGCTGAAACATCCTGTCACCTCTGGGACAGACACACTGATTTCTTGCTCTGAGAGCTTGATCCTGCAAATTGCTGAGTAAATCCTGATTGACATTCGCTGTAATCACTGGAGGTTATCGCCCTGAGCCCCAGATGCCTGGGCAGTGCTGGCATTCTGCTTCCTAGCTGGGCACTCTAGGAGTTCAGCTTGTTGAAGGGCCATCAGCCTCAGAGCTCTTTCACCTCTCAGGAGCTCTGGCTGCATTTAAGGTCCCCTCAGTGCCTTCACTGAATGGTCTCAGCTCTTAAAATTAACGGGTTTGAGCCTGAGAATCTGGCCTGAGAGATTTTAATTTGGATCTGCTACTTTTAGCTTGAGTTTGAAACTGACTCAAATAGTTTTTCAGCCTTTGGTGCTGCAAGTTACTGTTAGAGCTTCCTTTATTGGTCTCACAGGCTCCAAGTCTGTCCTCACCTTTATGCAGCCAATGGGCTGAGATCATGAATGAACTTGGACAAGGGATAGTTAAGGTAATAAAGACAATTAAAAAATAAAGATACATAAAGCAAAAGCTTGAGCTTGGAATGGCTTCTAAGACTCTGAAAGTCCTTTTAGTAATTCAGGAGAAAATATGCAGTATCTGCTCTCCATTGTTGCAGAAGATGGCACGTCTTAAGCTTTGATCAAGCACAGTTTTTGTATGCAGTAAATATAACACAGCTTAAAGTGATGAACAGACCTGGGCTATTTTTGGTCAATGAAATATTTACAAATGACTGTAGACCTACAGAGATACACCTGCTTTCCAGCCACAACCACAGCAGTGATTACTGCACGTGCTTGGAGGAGTCACCCTTAAACCCTTAGCATTAAAACTTCTTCACCAATTCTTCACAACTGTGGAGAAGCTTCGTAAAGCTTTTTCCCAAAAAATAATGATGTACCTCTGGTGGGCAAAGTGTAAAAAAAAAAAGCATTTTATCCCAATTTGGCTGATTCCTGTATTGTAAGGGGTAACACAAGGCACCATTCCAACGTACGACTGTGTCAAAAGAAGGCACTTTTATCTTTGCCAATGCAGACAGGCATAATTAAACTGCTGGAAAGTCGTAGGTTTTGGTTATTGCTTTGGGTATGAACCAAGGAATGTTACCATTTTTTTTTCTCTTTAAAGCATTGTTTTTCAGAAAGAAATCCTCCAGAATTTGAGTCAAAGTTCTCAATGTGGGAAGCATTCTGAGGCTTGCTGGAGGTGCCATGTTTGGCCATAGGAACAACAAAATGAAAAATACTTAAGTGTATTTATAGTAAGAGGAATGATTTATAGGGTAACGATGGCTGTAGTGCTTCTAGCTTAAGAACTCTATACGGAACAGAGTAATTAAATGTTTGGCCTTTAAAAAGAGGGGAAAAAAAAAGAAGCCCACAACAACAAAAAAAGATGAATAATGGAAAACAAATCCCGTCTCTGGTGAAAAGCCAAACCTGTGTTTTGAAAATCAAATGTTTTTTTGGGTTAAGCAGTGAAAAAACCGGACTTGATCTTTGCAACAGCTTGGATTTATTATTGGAACCAGTTGGCTGTGCCATAGAAGAGAGGAATTTTCTGGTAATTAGAGCAAGAAGCTGGGAGTTGGAGTGGTAGGGTCTGTTTCTGGCTTAAGCACCAGCACGCTATGTAGCCTTGGGAAACACGCTGCCTCATTTGTACCTCGGCTTTCCCATCTATAAAATGGGGCTAAAGAAATTATTCAACCTCCCAAATCGTGAGCACTGATTAAAGACCTTCCTGCACACCTTGCGGTCTGCGCTGCTGCAGGACGGATCCGCACAAGCCTGAGCTTCAAATGCTTTGCAAAAATCCTGCCCTAAACCTCTACAAACCTGATTGCCCAGATTCCTAAATCCACGTGTGGGCCTCTAATTGAACACGGTATGATTTCCAGAAGGTTGCTGATGAAACAGAACATGATGGGAATGATGAACTATGAAAACAGTGCGATCATGGGACGTCTCCCAGCGGGCTGCTGCCGTGCAGCTTGGCCACTTCTGCAGCCCTCTGACCCCCAGCAGCAGCTGTGATCCCACAGCCTGCAGGCTTTATTGCAGCCACGAAGAGGAGGGTGGGGGTGGTCGGTGCGGCTGCTGGTGGGGTCTCTGGGCAGTGTGAAACACTCCTTGCTGTGCTGGAGGCAGCTGCCGGAGGGAAGCAGCGGTCAGAACGGCTTTGAGCTGGAGCTCCCAGCAGCATCCATCCCCTAAAGCCCCGGATCCCATTTGGTGAGGCTTCTCCCAGCGTTTCAGTTGCTAGACTGCCATCTGTCAGCATCGGGAGCCCTGGGTTTGGATGCTCAGTGAGCAGAAGGAATGCCACTGCCTTGGCTGCCGTCCCTCCCCGGGGCAGAGGAAACGTGCACTGACAAGGCAGGAAATTCTCATCGGCCGCAAGGACCTGGACTTGCCTCCCAGCTTCCTGTGGGCCTTACCCCAGAGTCAGGCTAGATGTTTCCAGATTATTAATAGCAGTAGTGACATTAACAGGTTTGTGTTTTTCTTCTTCTGTCAACGAAATTATTTCTTCATGGAAGACTTTCGGGTTGTTTTTATTCAAAGAGGTCGGGAAGGACCTCGTTGTTTTTCAGAAATATGGCCTCCAGAATTCGAGTCGAAGTTCTTAATTGTGGGAAGCACTCTGAGGCTTGCTGGAGGTGCCATGTTTAGCCATAGAAACAACAAAATGAAAAATACTTAAGTGTATTTATAGTAAGCATAGCACAGCAATCTGTCCAGGCTAACGAGCAGCCAAGCAGGGATTTTGCTTTGTGGAGGCTCTTGGTCCACAGGCTCCAAAGTTCCTGTGCAAAACAAATAGCTCCGAACTGGGGCAGGCTTCGCATGGCAAAGGATTTTGTCTCACAAGTATTTCCTCGTAGCAGCTGAGCTACTTCCAGAGTGCAGCCACTTTCTCCTTGCTAATGGCTCCAGCCCTCGCAGTTCTCCCTTCAAGGGGCCATGCAAGAAAGTGACCATTTCCAGAGCACATCCCTTCCTTCTCTGATGTGCCACGTAGGTTTCTGTTGGTCGGACCTGCTTGATGTTAGTAGGGTGAGCAGCCTTCTGCGGAGAGCCTCACCTTTTGGAAACTCTATTTGTGGAAAAGTGCACTGACAAGTGGTCCTGTGGTTATCCCGTGCCGCAGATTTCTTCCCATAAAGGAGTTCCCTGCTGCATTGGTTGCCCCAGTCACTGGTTAGAAACTTCTGTGCTGGGTACTTGGGAGGAGGAGATCTCTCCATTGCAAACCGTGGTTTGAAATATCTTGGCTCTTGTTGCTGAGGAACAGTTATAAATACCGTTCCCAGGACAAACATTCTCCATATCTGAGAGCTAATGAGCCAAACAGCTGCTCTGAGGCTGTCCACCTCTGACACCAGTAAACACTAAGCCATGTGAAAAAGATTTTAACGTGCCCAGACACTCCACTATAGGAGTTTATGTGTGTCTAAAACACGGTGTTCTCACCACGTCCATTTTGCACCTTCAAAAGAAAAAAGCTCTTTGCTACCTTTGACACCTGCGACTGTCAGAGCAAAACCTGCACAGCCCATCATCCCTTCGACACTGCTGCAAATCCAGCTGCTTCCAGCCAAGTGCAGCACGTTTAAGGGAAGGAAGAGAGCACACAGTGGCACAGGCGTCTGTCTTAGGAAAGCACGTGCTTTTTGTAAGGGTCCACCTGCAACATGCTGGAGTATTCATTGGTGTCCCCTGGCTGTCTGAACAGCTTCAAGTCAATAACACCACTAAATCCATGCATTCTCCTTTTGGGCTTTCCTGGCTCTTACCCTTTAAATTCAATGGAATTACGCCTGATTTACACCCACGTGAGCGGAGCAGAATCGCTCCCTTTTCTTCAGCAAAACAAACATTTGTTACTTAGAAAGAAAAACAGCGGAATCTTAAAATGTGATCCAAAGCTGAGCGGAAATTCTCAGTAATGCAGGAATTTGGGTTTGTCCAGTTTGTAAACACGGAAGGGGGGGGGGAGGGGGCTGATGATGAGTGCTGGGGGGGCTGGGGGGGCTGGGGAGGCTGTAGTTGAGGTTGTTCTGCCATGGGCACAGCATGCAGGGCAGCTGAGTGGGTCCTGGGGGAGTTGTAATGGGAGAGGACTGAGCTGTGGCAATGCAGGTTGTGGTTTATCCACCAGCTAAGCCCTCGGTCAGACCTAAATCTTGGTGCCAACAACCCCAGATCCTGGAAAAGAGTGAGATCCAGAGCTGAACCAAAGGAAGTTAGGGGTCTACAGATGCGGACAAACTGTTAGAATCATTTCTGAAAGCACCCTCGTGGTCTGAGTGCCCAAAGCTGAGGGTCTCCACTTGTGCAGACCTCCCAAGGCTTCTCTCTGGTCAGCCTTTGCTAGCTCTCTCCAGATCTCAGGCTCCCACAGCTCCCAGAAATGAACTCCGTGCTCACCAATTCTGGATAGTTTCGTGTGCATCCCCTCCATAACTTATTTTCAATGCCAATTTAGCCTAAGCTGAGCTGCAGAGCTCCCTGAAGCTGTCGGTCAGGTATAGAGAACCCAGTGCAGCTTCCCTCTACCTAGAGACAAGAAGTGCACACACACGTTCACACTCACACTACTTGCTTAGCACAGCCCATTGAACTCAACGTGAACCCCAGACCCAGCAGTAACCCATGATATTTCTGGAGTGAATAACTTCCTGGGAAGGATGTGGAAGAATAATATGGCTGCTGTAGAGCCCTTGCCCTTCCTCGCATTCACTTTTATCTCACACGTGTGATCCTACAGCCATTGCACTTAGCTGGGACTGGAAGAGTGCGGTCATATCCTGGCTATGGGAAAGGACAGGAGAAATGCTGTTGCCTTCCTTCCCAAATTCTGTGGTTCTCTAAGAAAAGGGCAAGCATAAGGTACCTAGGAAGTGATGTTACTACCTTGTACCTGGTCCCTGTTGTCATCTGAAGAGAGAATCTGACAGACAAGAAACTGTGGGGATGGGGGATGGAGGATGGGTGGGGATGGATGATTGCTGGCTGCTCTGGCTGTAGCTCTGCTGATGCTCTCTGAAACCCAGAGGTTCCTGTTGAGCTCTCAGCTGGGGCAGAACAACCCAGGATAGCCCAAAACTGGGAGCCCTTGTCTTCAAAAGCTGCAGAGGGAATGGGTTGTCCAGGAGGACCAGGTGCAGATGTGTTTCTTTCTTGGGAAATAGAAGGGGCCTGGTTCTGATCTTGTGTTTAGGGGGAAACTGACTTGTGCAGAGCTGGAGAGATAGAACAGAGCCATTCCTCTTCGGTAGCTTTGCTCTGCTATGAACTGATGGGAGGTGTTGCTGGAAGGTGCAAACATCCACACTCAGAAAGGAATGCAACCACAACCAAACACAGCTACAACCCTTGCACTGAGATGAGGATGGCCATGCCCAGCCTCACTTCTCAGCCTCATCTGGGATACTCCAGCAACAAGGTGACCTCGAGGTGCCTTGAGATGCTGTTTTCTGCCTTCCAGCTCTCAGCCAGCTTCCTTGCCAAGCTCAGTGTGATGTCCCACATCGCTGCCTCCCCGCTGTGCCAGTCACCTTCCCTAGCAGCAACCACAGGGCACGACTTCAGTGGGTGACTCCAGGAGGGAAGACCCCAAACCCCTTCCCACTGCCTCCTTCTCACTCCTGCTGTGCCCCACATCACTTCGGAGTCCCACACAGGCCAAGAACTGTCCCAAAAGTCCCTTTGGTCCGGTAGGTCACTGTGTTGGAGGACTTGGAACAAGCAACAGTTCCTCTGTAGGGAAGGGGTAAAAAGGTCTGCTCTATTTCTCCTTCTGAATGAGCTGCTAAGAGCTTCAGAGCCGTCCAATTAAAACAACTCTCTGACAAAAATAGGATGAGAGGGAGCTACTTTAAAAACAAAACAATTCAGCACAGCCCTTCCCTTCTCAGGGGCTCCTATGGAAGTGCCAGCTTTAGATCTGCTTTGGGTATTTCTTTCACTGGGACCCACAGCAGGCAGTGACCTCCTGGCGCTGGCTGGGAGCACATGGCAGTGAGTGAGAGCAGGCTTGCAGGCACCATCACGTCTCCCCTAAAGGCTGATTTTGCTGCAGCCCAAAGAGCAGAAATAAGATTCTGAGTGTGGGAAAGAGCAGAGCAGATGTTGGCACATGCAGCACCAGCAGCCAGCCAAGCCCGTGGGAGGCCGTGCAGTAAACACCACTTCAGGCCCTGAGACTACAAAAAAGGGAGGATGGGTTTGTTCTGTTCTTGAGCTCACAGGTCTGAGTCCGACTCCAGGTCCCTGCAACCTGGGGCTGATGCAGCTCTGTGGTCGTGGGAGCCCCTCATCAGGAAGGGCTCTGCTGTCTGCTTGCTGCTATCCCAGCTCCACTCCTCGTGACTCGGTGTGAAGACCAGCTGCTGATGGAAAGGCACGCAAGCAGTCGCTGCGCTGAGCAGGCAGGAAGTTTCAGTGGTGATTCAGGAATTGAGAAGCCTCGCTGATCGCAGCAGTGCTGCTTTAAAGCTTCTTCTCTGGCTCATAACACAGCATGAAAAGGGGTCTTAGGTCTTCATCGTGAGCCTGGTTTGTTGGGGTTCCTCCTGACTCAGCACTGCTTTGGCTCTTCAGATGAGATCCCATTGAAATACACCCAAGGCTTGCAATAATCCCACAAGCTCTTCCCCAGATGTGTTTTGATGAAGTGAAAACCCCGGTGCAAACGTGGGAGTTTGTCTTACTCCTTCTGTTTCTCCATACTCAGCGCAGGATAGCAGAACAGCCTCAGCTGGTGTGTTATATTGAGCAGAGTTTGAGAAGCTGGAGAGAACTGTGTTTGTTTCCTTCGTTCAGGGCAGGACAAGCAGGGCTGGAGGGAGAAACATCACTGCAAAGGGGGGTCTGCAAAGGGAGAGTGTGTTTCACTGCTTCAGCAGGAAGGCAGTGGGATGGACGAGCCTGGAGCTGGTTGGTTGTTTCCCTGCATAGCACACCAGGAACACATGGAGCTCCAACAGTTAATGCCAAAGTTGGGAGCATTTCTGTGGTTTTTGGAGGCCGTGAGTGCCAAGTGACCAAGAGCTGCCCTGGCAGGAGGGCTCCTTTTCCTTCCTTTCCTTTTCCTTACAGCCAGGCTCCACGCTTTTCATTCTTCCTACCCCCTTTTTTTGAGGCCGGGACACCTCAGGCTCCAAGCTGTAATCATTGTGGAATCCCCCCAAATTGTTTTTTTATTAACAAAGCCTTTTGACCTAAACAGATCGGCCTAACTCTGCCAGGCAGGTCATTACTTTCCAGTCTAATGCACAAGGGAGAACATTGTGAAATGACTGCATAAAGAGGCATTAAAGTAGAGATGATTCGGGGCTATTTGCCTGGTACAGAAATTGAACCATCCACAGCTCACTCTTTCACCTACCCATGACTGTCCTGCAGGATCGGACTGGGAAAACAAGGGGAGTTCATTCACCCACAGCCTGCTTTCAGTGCCATCTCCATGCTCTCTGATCCCAGAATGACATCACACCTCTGGGGGTGAAATGATTTAGAGAAGAAAATTGCCAGTTCTGATTATTTCCTTGGGAGGCCACAGTGAGCAGCTTCCAAATGATGTATGTGAAGTCCAAGGAAGATGGGGATGGATAATGTTGCACTGGGTGGGAGATGCACCTTCTGGATGCAAAAGATGGAAGCAGTCTGCAGTGCTTCTTGTGAAGCAGAATCATTGAGGAGAACAAGATTTCGCACAGATTGGGATAAAACAGGGCTGTTCACACACCAAGCAAAGCTGAGATGGAAAGTTTTAGGACTAGCACTCATGGATTCCTTCTGTTAAACTAATACATTGGTCCTTGAACCTACATACTGATCCCTATTGCTAAACAAGCCAGCCTGAACCACAACAAGAAAGCACCACCGAAGTTCTGAATAATCCCCTATGAGGACCAGAACCCATAAAGGACCGAGTGCTTCTCAGAGGCGTTCACTGAAAAGTCTTCAGGATCAAGAAGCTCCCTTACATGAACCTGCCCAACTCCACCTTAAATCCACCCCCACCCCCACACACAGCCCTGAAGGTTTCCTTCAGGGTAATTAAGCATGCAGTGAGTTCAGAAGTGGAACAAATCTGAGGAGGTACCCATTGCACAGGTGGGTGCAGCTTGCTGCTTCCTCCAGGGCCTTTTCCTCCTGCATCTCCATGCACACCTCATGCCCCAGCATCCTGCCCATGGCACTGGTTCACAGCAGTGGTTCACTGTTGTATCCCATATCTCAGGCAGCAGAGACCTCAGGGCTTATTGCATTACCAATTGCACACCTGTCTGCAGGCTGCTGCTACACCTCAGCCCCTGGAGGCGTGGAAATCTCTCTCAGCTTTGCACTGCCACGAGCTCTGATTTTAATTGGAGGACCATTAAGTGGGATGCTGGGCCCAGGGCACAGAGGGATGCTGGGCCTTCTGCCTCCTGTACCAGCTGTACAGTGCATGTTCCATCCCTTCTGTATCCAGGATCCTTCCAGAGAAGAGTGGTAGTGTTTGGGAAGATTGAGACTTGCCACGTTTTTGCTGCTCTGTAGCAGAGCAAACAAGCAGGGCACAGGAGTGTTTATTGCAGGATCTTCTTCCCTAGGTGAGCAAAACCTGCATGGATGGGGCAGTGAGTGGATGGAGCTACACGTTAAGCACTGTCTTTTAGAAAGGGCACAAATGAAACACTGTAATCAGCCCCATTTGGTTTGGGATGCAGCTGTGCTTTGTGTCCTTGCTGCGTGAGCAGAGGTGTGTGGTGCTTTATCCCTGCCTTATTTATGAGCTGAAGGAGAATGCCTCGTGGAACATGAATGGTTAATTTTAGGCAGTGGCAGTTTAAGGTGCCAAATGCTTTCCAAAAAGGGAACAAATGTGTATCCAGCTCAGTTCTAATTGCTCCAGGGCGAAGGTCTGTGCCACCTCCAGGACATCAAATCTGTGCATGAGACAGAATCCTCAGCTGTGCCATTACAGGTGGCTGTTGTGAAGATTATGAAACCCCTCATCTTAGGTAGGAGGAAAAAAAAGGAGGTGCATCTGGAGAGGTTTACTCTGTGTTAATGCTTTCCAGCTCCCAATCCCAAGAAGCTTTCCATGTGCTAATTAATTAAGAGTCAGATTGGTCTGTCTTCAGCCACGGACAAGCAGCAGCACAGGCAGCGTGGGAGCCGAGCTGATGGTGGGGCTGGAGCTCGATGCAGGGCTTGGCTGCTGGGTGGCATGCCCTGTGCATGGAGTGAGAAGCAGGGAGGCTGCACTCACAGGACACACTGCTGCACAGTCCCTGTCATTTTCTTCATCTCCCATCCAACTTCCCAGCACACGCTGTGTGGACCTCACAGCACATCCTGCAGCTGTTCCTGCCTCCTGCTTTATGATGGCTCAAGGTGGCCCAATATAAAGATCTTTGGGCTCTTCTACACCCATCCCTAACCCAGAGGCATGGCTCTGTGTGCTGATGCTGCTCCCTGCAGTGCAGAGCATCGCTGCCCGCTGCCCAACCTGCTCCATCCCACCAGCAAAAGCTCACAGTGCCCTCTGCTGCACTCCTTCCCCTCTTCCCAGTAGCAAAAAATCACTCCCTGCGATAGGAGTGTGTGCTGTCCTGCATCAGTCCTGGGGCACAAATGAAGTGCCGGCAGGAACTGCTGTCCTTCGCCAATAACCTTCACCCTGCAGCTTTTCGTTGCTCCGTAAAACAAACAGCTCCTCGCTGCAGGAGTGCAGACGTCAGTCTTTGTATCTGTGCTTCTTCAAGTCCTCAGCTCCTGCAGCCAAAAAGGAATGGATGTAAGCAGGGAAAGCCGACCCAGACTTCATACTTTTGGCGTTAGGGGGAAGAATTAAAAAATAATAATCTTGCTTTGACTGGGATTTGATTTCCCCACGCGGAACAAAACCGACCTGCAGGCTTGCAGCTGCCAGGGCCACAGGAATCTGTTCGCCTTCCCCGGAATCTGGGCATTCCTCTTGCACCCATCTGGGGCTGCTCTGCACATTGTCACTCAAGGGCAGGCACGCCCCCTCCGAGAGGCTATTTAAGGAGAAGCTGATGTGCAACTTTCTCCAAAGAGAGACGAGAAATCCCGAAGAAGAAGAAGAAGAAGAAGGCAGTGCGTGGGTCAGCGGGCTGAGTGCCTCCCTGCCCTCACTCGGGATGTCTGGCAGCACAGGGACAGCTGCCCACACTCTGCTTCTTCTGCTCCTTGCCTCTGCCTGGGTATGTACGTACGTATGGCTGATTGCTCCCTGCGTGCTGCAGCTTCTTGCTTCGGTGCATGCGATGCTTTGGGGATGTCTGTCCACCACCGCCTGCCTGGAGCAGCGGGGCTGCAGGCAGAGCCCCGTGCACACAGAGCTGCACTGTGCAGAATGACTGAGGGTAGCAGAGCTCACTTTGCTGAGCTAAGAGCCAGCCCTGCTTTGGAAGAGGATCAAGAGGAGACATCGCTGGGTTTGCGGCACTGCGAGGAGCGGGTCTCACAGCCCACATCATTACCATCATCATCCTCCTGCCCCGAAAATCCATTTGCTCCTGGAGTAGTGACCCGAGGAGGAAATCAAAGCGCAGCCCCTGCAGGCTTTGGGTCTGTTCTGTGGCCAAGTGCACACACAGAGCAGCTGGTTCTGCTTGGGACGTTTGTGTGCAACACAGTGCTGCTATGAGCGGAAACGCTGCTGCATAATTAATGTGTTTGTTAGCATGAGGTCTAATTGCAGTGTCTTTTGGGTCGGTGAAGAAGTCGGGTTGGCTGCTTTGAGTGCCTGTTTGTGTTAATAGGTGCAATAAGCTCCTGATCAGGTTCCACTGCTGCTGGCAGCGCTCACAAGTGTGCTCTGTCCCCTTTCCTCCTGAAACGGTGCCCTGTGCACCTGGCTGAGATCTGAGGGTTATTTCTGGGGTTTGGAGTGGTTTTGCTGCTCCTTTCCCTGCCTCAGCATTGGTGCTATCATAGCCATCCTACAGACGATAGCAAACCCTGTCACTGTGCTGCTCCACGGTTATCAGGGATGTCATCTTTGTCCCTAAACCTGCTGCCTGGGGAATGGCACTTCGGATGCTCGATGCGCACAGCACAGCACACAGCTGCACCTCGGCCACGCAGGGTGCTCAGCTCCGCTGCTTTTTGGGGCTGGGACAAACCGTGGGGCAGAGCTGCAGCTGTTGGATGGCGCCCCAAGCGCTGCGATGGGAGGAGAGCAGGAATTACCCACAGTAATTGGCTGTTTGCAGTGTGGGAATAGCCGTGTTCTGACTGCTTTATCTTCTGCCAGTCTTGGAGCGTGGAACAGAACCAATTCTGTGCTTATTGAATTAACCCCTGGCTCCCAAAGCAAACAGCCATCCCAGCTCCCGGGCTCTCCTTCCCCAGCTCTTTGAGTGCAGGGCTGAGCCCAAACTATTGTAAAGGCACTGCCATGCTGGCTCCCGGCACTGCAAACTGACCAGGAGCTGCAGAACTGCTGCAATGTGAGCCCACATCCCATCCTCACACCTTCAGAGGGCACAAAGGGAGAGGTTTTGGGTGCATGCAAAGCAGGGAGCACATCTTGCCTCTTTCCCCAGTCTCAGTGGAGCTGCCAGCAGAGCTGGCCAGGAGCAGGGAGCATCAGCACGCCAGGTTTGGGATCTCACTTCCCTAAATCTTCACCTCGCTCTGTTATGCTGGTTCTGCTGCCCCTGAAGTTCACAGCAATGCACTCTTAGCAGAAGGAAGAACAAAGCTGTAGTGAATCTGTAGTTGGGACCCCACTCAGTGAATTAAAGGGTGATTTTAAGGACAGACCCTTCAGTAGAGGGGAACCAAGTGCTGGTCCTATGGGGAGAACCCCTCTGCAGCTGGGTCCGTGGCCATGGTGGGGAAATGCTGCCTTTGTGTTATTAATGGTTGGTAGGGAAGCTTTTGATGTGAGTGAGGAGCAGGAGATGCAAAAAGCACCAACTGACTTTGCTTGGCCATTAAAGCAGCAGCAAGGAGTCTCAGCACACCCTGGGCCAGGAGGACTGGGTGGGGGGAGGAGCTGCCAGGTAGGAAAACCTGTATAAATGAGAAGAGCGCTGCAAACATGGAAGGGTTGGGGCTTTTGCACATGGATGGGGGAAATGAGTCTGGGGTCTGAGCTGGGTGTTGTGCTGACAGCAGATGTACTGGGGAAGCAAAGCTGGGTGCTTTCTGAGGTGAGTTCTTAAGGAAACAAACAATGATTCATGATGGCAAGAAGGAAAACTCAACTGGCTTTAATTCCCTTGGGTTCTCTGTTGTGCAGAAAGAGGTTGTTTTGGTTTGGTTTGCAGTGGGAGAGATATTTTGGGTGTTTCTTTATATGGCCTGTGGCTGATGCTGTGCTGCAAAAAGCTGCTTGTCATCATTTCTTTCAGTGCATGGGTTGCAGCTTAATACAGGCCCTGTGCTAGGAATGCTTTGCCCCTTCTACCATCTATCCCCCCCATCCACTCACCCATGGTTAAATAACACCTCGTGCATGGAAACCAGCAGGACATCACTGCTGCATTTTCACTGTATTTAATGCTTTACTGCCATTATTGGTAACAAGCATAACATCCAGGAAAGCTGTTCACAGGCAGGGCTGGGTAGCACCCAGTGTGACATAAAAGCCATGCTGAGTTCCAGCTGGAGCTGCTCTATAAAAGGGGAGGGCAGAGAGGATTTCTGTGGGTGTAACAGGGGACACAGCAGTCCTCAGCCGCAGCTTTGGGTGCATCCCATGTGTGTGCCTTGCTGCTTTCTTCTCTGGATGGGATCTAACGATGCTTTCTTGCAAGCAGTGCTGCGAATCGCTTGCTGCTCATCCTTACTGTGTTCTTGCCTCCAGAGTGGAGGCTGAGCTGTGTGTGGGACTCCAGGCTGCTGCCTGTGCTGTCGGTTCTGCACTTTCTTCCCCTGAGCTCCAGCTGTGTTTATGCAGAGGACAAGCCGGGTGCTGGGAGCTGCAGGCACACAGCTGTGTGCAGGCGGGGGACGAAGCTCCGTCCCATCTGTTGGCTGTGCAGACGATGGGATGCCCTGAACCAAATGGATGTTTTCATTCCTCTGGCTGCACTGTGGCACGCTCACTCTCTCTGTGGCTTCTCTGCCCTGCAGGTAGGAGCTCAGGGCTGCACGTACCCATGTCAGTGTCCTTCCCAGCCCCTGCAGTGTCCCGCTGGCACCAGCCACGTGTTGGACGCCTGCGGCTGCTGCAAGGTGTGCGCCAGGCAGCTGGGCGAGCTGTGCTCCCTGCAGAAACCCTGTGACCACCACAAGGGACTCTACTGTGACTTCTCCAATATCCACAAAGGCAGTGGGATCTGCTTAGGTGAGAGAGCCACGTGTTCTGTCCTTGTGTGCTTTTTTTTTTTTTCTTGGTGCCTGCGATGCGGGTGGGAATGCCTGCAGCCCTGCAGGGGAAATATTCAGAATGAGAGCTTTACTGAGAAGTGCTGCTGCACGCAGAGCCTCACCCAAACCTCACTGCCTTGTGCTGGAATTTGGCGTTTTGTGCTCCGCTGCTTCCCTGCAGGAGGCACGGCGGAATTCTGGCTTTAGCACTTGGGTGCAAATAGATGAGCAAATAGTCTGTGTACGCACAGGGCATGAGAGCTGCTGAGCCACGTAAATGCAAATGCAGACCTGTTCTCTCTCAGTACTGGTGCTGCTTTTCAACCTGAATCGGATGAACTGAACATGTAGAGGGTGTTTCCTTCACTCTTTTAAGACACCGTGATAAATTCTCTGCTTAATTTTCCTCCCCTTGGTCACAGAATCACAGAATGGCCCGGGTTGGAAGGGACCCCAAGGATGACGAATCTCCAACCCTCTGCCAACAGGGCCACCAACCTCCACATTTAATACCAGCCCAGGTTGCCCCATCCAACCTGGCCTTGAACACCTGCAGGGTTGGACGGGGCAGTCATCATCTTGAGAAGACACAGCAGCTTCCCAGTGCTTTCTGTGGGCACTCATGCTGCTGAGTGATGCTTAATGGGGTCAGTGAATGTGTGATAATGTCCAGGGGGTGTAAGATGCATGCTGCCCAATTAAGGTTGGAAATGAGATGTTTATAGCAGGAGAATCATTAGGATTGAGAGTAATGAAGTCATTAGGATAGTTTACATGGGAAGGTGGAGAAGTCTCCGTCTCAAAGACTTTATATGAATATTGGACATTTTCCTTAAAGAAAATGCTCTGTAATCACTGTGAGGTGTGGATTTGCAACGCAGATTTCGGAGTGACAGTCCCAGGTCTCTGCTGTGTAGGAAATGAAGGTCACAGCTCTCCTTCCTGCCTTTAAATGAGATTGTCATGGCGAAAATGGCAGCTGAATGTGGAGCAGAGCATCTCCCAGAATATGAGGGTCTGGGATCTGATGTCCTCAGGTGGTGCTTCTGTCCCATCCATTCTGTTGGAAGGTGGGGAACTCTGGAAGCGTTGTGGGTATCCGGATAGGAAGGATGTGATGGGAGCAGGAAGAGCAGAGAGGTGCAAAACTATTTCAGGCTGAGATGCTTTGGCCGTTTCTCACTGAAAGCATTCACAAAATGGGCTTTGCCTGTGAAACGCTTGGGGGGAAAGAAATGGGCTGGTACAAATGTAAGAACGTGTGAGTGCTGTTAACGCTGTTGCTATGGGTTAAATGTTGCTGCCTTTCCTTTTTTGCTGCTTTAATTTTGATCGGGAAGGAGTGAAAAGCTCAGAGGACGCCTGGAGATGAGAGACACAGAGATCAGAGCAAACAAAGAGATGGAAACGCTGCGGCAGGAAGGGAGATGGTCATCAAAGGGGATGATCACAGCAGAGCCACGGAGGTCATAAACTCAGTGCATTATTTTCCTTTTGCAGCCCACCTGGAGACGTGTGGGGAAGCAGCTGTTCTTAGGAGAACGTTGCCTGTTGGTCTCTTAAGAACAGCCAGGAGCAGAGCTCTGTGCAGAACCTTAGAGCATCACTGCTGCTCCCACACCTCCTTCTCCTCCTTCCTCAGCTCGCGAGGGCGCAACGTGTGACCTGCTGGGCAAGGTGTACCACAACGGGGAGAGCTTCCAGCCCAGCTGCAAGCTGCAGTGCATCTGCCTGGATGGGGCCATCGGCTGCATCCCGCTGTGCTCAGCCGACCTGCGCCTGCCGTCCCCCGACTGCCCCCACCCACGGAGGGTGAAGATCCACAACAAGTGCTGCGAGGAGTGGGTCTGCGGGGAGGGCAGCCAGGAGGAGCGCTTAGAAACTGTCATGGCAGGTGAGGGACGGGAGGATGGAGCGGTTTGCTGGGGATTGGAGCAGAGCCTGAGTGCTTGCAGTCACTTTATTTGCAGCTGGTGGCTCTCGCTTGGTGCAGGGGTTTGAGCTGCGTCCACCCGCAGGGGTGTTGGGTGTTTGCTGGGGGTGGTGGCCACTGCGGCACCGTTGTGTGAGTTCCTTGCAGGCATCAGAACAGCAGAAGCAAAGCCAGGTCTCGGAGCAGCCTGTGAGAGCTGAAATCCAACCATCAGAATTACAGAACACTTTATAGAATTGCACAGATCACAGAAGCATGGAATCACAGAATGGTTGGGTTGGAAGGGACCTTATAGACCTCCAGTTTTGCCTCCCACCGGATCAAGCTGCCCGGGGCCCTATGGGGTACCTGACCTTCGTGTCTCTTCCTCTTGGCTCAGTTTTTAGGGAGGATCCCGAGCACGAGCCAGAGCTGAACAACCTGCAGGAGAACTGCCTGGTGCAAACCACCGAGTGGAGTGCGTGCTCCAAGAGCTGCGGCATGGGCATCTCAGCCCGGGTCACCAACAACAACCCCCAGTGCCACCTGGAAAAGGAGACACGGCTCTGCATGGTGCGACCCTGTGACTTCCCCTGGGAGAAAGCCAAGGTAGGGCTTAGGTCCTTGTATTTAAGGGCTTAGGATATGCTCTGTGCTTCCAGTCTCTCTGTGCCTTCCTGCACAGTGGTGGTTCAGATTGAACATTAGGAAATATTTGTTCTGTGGGAGTGCAGTGGCACAGCTGCCCAGGGAAGTGGTGGAGTCACCGTCCCTGGAGGTGTTCCAGAACCATGGAGATGTGGCACTGAGGGACGTGGTGGGATGGGTTGAGGGTTGGACTTGGTGATCCTAGAGGTCCTTTCCAACCTCAGTGATTCTACGGATGGTGCACAGCCCAGGTGAGCTTTGGTCTGATTGTCACATTCTTGTTGACCTGTTTGCTGCTGTTCTTCTCCCTAGAAGGGAAAGAAGTGTGTGCGCACCCCAAAGCCCCGCCAGCGTCTTCTCTTCGAGTTCTCAGGCTGCACCAGCACCCGTTCCTACAGGCCCAAGTTCTGTGGCAGCTGTGTGGACGGGCGCTGCTGCACCCCATACATCACCAGCACTGCTGAGGTGGAGTTCCGCTGCCCCGAGGGGGATTCCTTCCATAGGAAGATGATGTTCATCAAGGCGTGCTCCTGCCACTATGACTGCCCCCGGGACAACGACATCTTCCTGGCCACCTACCATAGGAGGATGATTGGGGACCACATGAAAACAGACAGGCAGTAGCTCTCTGTGTGCCAGACCCACAGGACAGGGTGACACAAGGGCTCTGCAATGTTCTCACGGCTGCCTTCCGGGGCATCGCTGCCTCTCCCTGCTCTGTGAGGGGCTTTGTTCTTCACCACGGCACCGTTTGCCTCCTATGGTCCTGGTGGCCTTGTCAATAACAGTGGATGAGGGATCGGCCCCATCTGCCCCACGCTGCTGGCCGACAGCACACATCTGTGCAGAGCTCAGCACAGGAGCTGGGAGCAAGCTTGAGCCGCCACCTTAATCTGTTCTCCCATAGACTGGGTGGGAGAGTGGAGCCATTGAGAGCCATTTGGTTCCAGCCTGGCTCCAGAGGGAGCGCATTGGGCACAGCACCCTGTGCCATTCAGCTGCCCACACCATGCAGCCAGCCCAGAGAATGGGACAGGGCAAGTCCAGGAGGTCAGAGCCAGCTGGCACTCTCAGCCCATTGCCAGCAGCACGGGGCTCCGATGTGTGCTGCTGCAAAGCGACTCAGCGAGGAAAGTGCTGAGGCCCCATGCTGAGCTCCCACTGAACCTTTGAATTATTTTTGGTTAATTAGATTCAACAAGTCAGCAAAAGCTCTCCCCACCCCCACACCCACCCTTCGCCCTGCCTCATGCTTTCCAACAGCAGCTCTTTGCTCCTGGAGAGGCCAGGATGCCCTATTCTCTGCACAGCTGAAGGCTGTCTTTTCTTTTTACAGTTCAATTCCTTTTAGCCTCGTGTGCGGGGAGGATGGCAGCAAAGCCAGAGGCACAAGGAGGCTGCGGGGTGTTATTGCAGGAATGCTGCTGTCCTTCAGAGCCTGGGAGGTTCTTTCAGAGAGGAGAAGACCCAGCCAGGGGTAGTTTCCTCCTTCAGACCCAAGGAGCATTTCTGGAGTGGGGCATAGCAGGGCTCCTCGTGGCAGCTGGCAGTGCAACGACCACGTCCTGTTGTCCCCTGTAGTCCCTTCAGAAGCAGCTCTGCAGGAGCTTTGGCTCCATGCACGCAGCAGGGCTGGAGCTGCATTTCAGCTCTGTGGATGTGGGTCAGGAGCTGGGGGGGTAGAGATCAACTCAGAGCTCCCCAGGGGGAGCAGATCTCCTCTGAGGTTGGGCAATGACAGGGAGAGCCCTTGGAGCTGCGGTCCTCCAGCTGGGCTGCCTCGTGGCGCTGAGGACCCACAGCCAGCAGGGTTCTCTGCAGCCTCGTGCGTTTGCTTCCTGCCGATTTCAGTAGAAACACGCAGGGAAAGGCCTGACCTCGTGCCTCCCCACCTCTCTTTATCCCCACTGCTGCAGCCCTGCAGGATTATGGGCCACACTGCAGCGCTGAGCCCTTCTCCATCCCCATTCCAAAGCAAAGCCGTGGGTCCGGCCTGATCCAAACCCACAGCAGCTGTTCTCCCTTTGCAGCCCCTGATGCATTCCTCCCCCCCAGGCTGCAAAACTCATCTCAGCCCCCTCCTGCTCCCATCCCGTGACCCTTCAGCCTGCTGTGTATCATCAGTGCAAATGTAAATAATTGACGCGATGGTTTCTGATGCTGTTTTATTTTTTTAAAGGCATTTGTACAGGTTTTGTATCCTAACCCCTAAATCGGGGCGTTTCCACGTTGTAATTCTCCTCTTTGACCTCCGGCTCAGTTCTGGGCTTTTTTTTTTTTTTTGTATTTCGAGCACCAAACTCAGCCGAGGCTGCACTTCACACCAATAAATCTCTTTATTTTGTACATCCTCGCAGGGCCGGCAGGGAGGGGTTTCCAAGGGCTCCCCGTCCCGCATTGGCGGTGGTTGCGGCAGCTGACCAAAAAGCCGGCAGCGGCCGTGCGCGGCGCTGGGCGATAACAGCGCGCAGCACGAGAGGCTCTGCGACAGCGTAGCGGCTCCAAACAGACGGGGGCCGTGGGGGGGATGGGGAGGAGCCCCCCGACGCCGTCCATCCCGTATCAGCGGCGGCCGCGTGTGCGGCTGCGATACCCCGGGCGTGTCCTTATCAGCGCCCGCCGGCACCGCGGGTCGTTGACAGCGCTGGGTCTGCTGCGCGTGAGGACGGACCGCGCGGCGCGTGTAGGGGGGGAAGGGTCTCCGCTCCTTATATGGCGCGGTGACGTCACGGAGCACAAACTCGCGACCCCGAACCCCCGCGGGGAGATTTCCCGCCCGCCGCCCCGTGACGTCACGCCGCACCTGCCCGCCCCGCCCACTGCAGCGCCGCCGCCGGCCCCTCCCCCTCGGAACGCCGCGCAGGTGGGCGTGGCCGGCACGGAGTGGGCGTGGCCAACGGCGCGGGGGCGGTGTGCGTGACGTCAGAGGGGGCGGGGCCGGTGGCGCAGGTGGAGGCAGCGCGGAGCGACCCGGTGAGCGCGGGGGTTGTGCGGCGCGTGCGGGTGGTCGCAGCGCGTGCTGCGGGGGGAGGCGGGCGCTGCGGGTCCCGGCTCCTGTTTGTTGCTGTTGCGGGGCTGCCGCGCGCGGCTGCTCGGCGGGTTCTCAGCTGCGGCGCTCGGGGCTGCCGCGCAGTGGCCCCGTTCTCTGCTCGGGCCGCGGTGCGAGCGGCGGTGTCCGGGCTGCGGGGTTGCCCGTTCCGGGCTCGCCGGGGTTCGGTGTTCCCGTGCAGTGTATAGCGGGGGGGCTGCGCCCTGCCGTGCCCCCATCTCTCCCAATAGCTGTCCCAGAGGCGTTGGGGCATTGCTCGGCCCGCCGCTCCGTCGAAGTCGCTCCGCGTGCCCTCCCAGGCGGCTCCCGAGCGGCACGGCCGCCTCCTCCCGTCGCTTCCCGGGCCGCGGTGCCGCTCGGCCCTCAATCCCCGCCGTTCCCTTCCCTGGCCATCGTTCTCCCGCATTGCCTTTCAGAGCCGTCCGCTTTCTGCTGATATCGCAAAGGGGACCGAACGTCCCCGGCAGTTCTGCAATCTCATCCCGCAATTCCCTGCCCGTCCCGTGCTGATCCCATCCGCTCCTCCGAACCGGGGTGGTTCTGGTTCCCCGTGTCCCGGTGGGCTGTGAGCCAGAGTTGCAGGGGACGGTCGCTATCTTTAGGTCGGCGTTGCAGTGCAGGGTTGTGCCTTTGGCTCGGCGCGGTAGCGGCCGCCTCGCTGGGGATTGATTTACCCGAGGCTTTTGCTTGGGGAAAATGAACTGAGCGGGCGCTGGGAGCAGCGGGGCCGGGTGATGTGAGCAGTCAGATGGCAGGGGATGTTCAGCAGCCCCTCTAACCTCAGCTTCCCTGCAGCAAGGAGCGGCATTGAGGCAAGTGAGGTTCTTACCGGCTGCTCCCCGGAGCCCTTCCCAGCCCTGCAGCTCTAATGGTGGCACTGATGTGTTCTGAGAGCCGGGCTCGGTGCTGCTGCTGCCCTGCATGCCCTCCTTCTGCACGGTAATCGGGTTGGCCGTGGGAGTAACTTGCAACCGTGCCAGAGTTTCAGGTGTCACAGGATTGAGGTTCCCAGCTCTGCTTAATCCCGCAGCCTTTGCCCCACACGTGCTGTGCGTGCTGCGGGTCTGCAGCCCCTCCGTGCCCAGACAGAGCTCGTGGGGTTTGGAGTGAGGTGTGCAGCTGCTCCCTGAGCCCGCTCAGATGCGTTCCCTGCTCAGCTCTGCAGTCCTTTGCATTTCACACTCAGAGTAGGGCGTGATGGGAGCAGAGCAGCAGCAAAAAGTTCCTCTGTTGGTTGAGCTGCATCCTCAGGGCTGTGCTCGAGGTGTTCCCTGCACTCTGTGCTTTGCTTCGCCTGTCCTTTAACAGCAGCTCCCGGCCTTCTTGAGAGGGTTTGGCACCGCCGAGCTGCAAAGTGCCGCCTCATCTGCAGCAGCGTGGAGCTGTCTGCAGTGCAGCATCACCTGGGCCCATTGCTGGGGGGTGGGCGAGAGGCAGCTGCCCTCTGGGTGGAGTTGGAGCATTCCTCACACGTGTAACAGAGGTTCTTCTGCTCTTTGTTTGCAGCCGTATCCCGTGCTGGTTGTCCTGTTGGAGTGCAGTGCCCGTGCTTTGGTGCAGGGCAGTGTTTTGGCTTTGTTCTTTGGGCTGCGGCGGCTGAAGGTTTGGGGTTGGCTGTGTTTGGCTTTGGCTGGTGAGGCTGAGTCAGGCTGGTGCTGTGGCCAGGAGCAGTGCGGGGTCGTGGGGATGGCTGCTCTGTGACAGGGTGTTGCACCCATCGACCATCAGGGCTGTCACCCCGAGGTGGGCTCTGTGGGGTCTGCATGAAGTGGGCTGCGTGCTTCTTTCCACTAGAGGCTGCTGATGAACAGAGGATCGGCGTTCCCTGGCTCTAGATGAGCAATAGGGTCTGGAGTTCTCAGAGCTGCCCCGCACGGCTGCTCTCCTACTGACCCACGGTAACTCTCTGCACTTCGTTAGGTCTCAATTAGGATGCAGGGGGGCTCGGCTGTGTGCACTGTGTTGGGACACTGATGGCAGCTCCCAGCCCTCTTCCCTGGGGCTGCCTGTGGCATTTTCCCAGCTGCTCATGGTAGGTGCTGAATGTACCCTGTGCTGCGTGCTGGAGGTTTGTGTGCAGCAAGAACTGCTCACCCCTCCAGTAGCAAAGCTAGGGATTGGTTACAGGCTGTAGGGAATAGCTCACTGCACTGGAGGTGCCCATCAGGCAGCAGGTAGGCTCTGCTTGGGCAGCGGCTCGGTACCTGGTGCTGGGACAGGTTGGAGTCCTGGAAAACCTCAAACCTTGGGAAGATGATTAATTGCTGAACAATTACATGTGAAGTGTGAGGTGCTCTCCGTTGCGTGCTGAGAGCCATGGTGGAAGGTGCCTGGGAAGGAATTTGCACCCAACCTGCTGTGGTGGCTGCCAGCTGGCTCCAGCCCCACGCCACGATGGGCATGGCAGTGGTTTACATAACACAGGGCTTGCAAAACAAGCTGGAAGGCCTGGAAAATCCTCTTGCTGTTGTCATTGCTCCAAGTTGTTGAACTTCCTGGTTGGATCTGTGGATCCAACCCCATTTTATTTGGGGTGGGGGGGACGACAGGGAATGCACTTTGCACAGTGAAAAGAAAAGGGTGTTTTGTGGTGTTTAATCCATGCCTGCTCCTGAGATGAAACTATTTTTGCTGTTCACAAGAGGTTCTGAGCAGCTGCTCCCTGCTTTATAGGGCTCTTGGTCGATCCAATTAGTGTGGTTTGTCTGCAGCCCCCTCCTGCTCCCCCTGGGGAAAAGCCTTGAAAATCAGGCGTGTGTGCAGAGCACCAGGAGCAGCACGTGCACCATCTGGGCTCCCATCCACGTGTGTGCCCAGGAGCACAGAGGGGCAGGTAGAAGAGGCTTTGTGTTGCCTAAGCTTCACGTGAGCCATTCAAAAGGCAGAGCTGTAAAACTGTCTCTCATTTGTGGCTTTTGGGAGAAGGAGAGGTTGGAAGGGAGCTTGGATTTGCAGTGCTGGAGTTTTCTGCCTCTGCCTCCTCCTCAGTGTTTTGGAGGCAGCTGGGAAAACAAGCCTGGAGGATGCTGAGCCCTAGAATCAGATCATCCAGTTCCAATGCCTGCCACTGGGGCTCACCATTTTAAAATCAAGCCCCAGCTCTGCCCCTCTGAAGCATTTTAGGGAGCAGGGCCTGTCCTTGCTCTTCCCTTTGCTCATCCTAAAGCCCTTTGCAAACACAAAGTCACTGACATCCTCTGCAGCATTCAATTAAATTAATGAATCCTATTAAAGTGTTCTCTGCTGCTGTTTGTAAATAGGTGACTAAGGAACTTGCATTTCCCTGCAGGTCCTGGGAAAGCCTTGTTGGGGGAGCAAGGAGTGAGGTCAGCACTTGGTAGTCCACTGAGCACGTGCTAAGATTTGGCATCCTGGTAAGCAGCACAAGGGGGAGGATGCAGTGATGGTTTTACTGCTTGTCAGGCAGCACCAGCCTTTAAGGGCTTGGATTTCTGTGTCCCCCCTCCAGGCATCCTTGCGGACAGGTTCAACTGCTTGTTGGCATTTCAGAACTTCAGGGCAGCTTCCTCCCTGCAGGAGGAGTTTGTGTCGAGCAGCGTGAGCACCATCCTGAGTCATCCCCATGAATCTGCACAAATTCAGATGCTGACTCTGAAAGCTGTCCCTTAGAAACACCGACTGGAGCCAGGCTGAGGCAGACGTGGTTACTGCAGTGCCTGGCTCTGGCAGTTTGCACCTCCCTTCCCCTACAAACTCTGCTCCCTGGCCTTGTGTTGCTTTATACGGGGCTGTGACTGCAGCTCAGCAAACCGTGGTGGTTGTATCCCAGTGCTGCTCCTCGTGCCACCTGGCAGCACTGGGCTGGATGAAGAAGCTCATTTGCACGGGGCTGTTAATTCTCTGTATGTTTTAATCTCCATGACCATCTGTGTTCTTGCCTGCGCTGGGGAGATGGAAGCTCGTGGGATTTATTCTAGGAGGTGGAACACAGAGAGGACTGTTTATTCTGTGTCTGTTGAAAAGTGCCCCGGGTCAAAGCAGGACAGCCTCATTAGCTCTGGGAACGGCTGTTCCTGTGTCTTCAGGCAGGGAGGGCTCTGCATGGCAGCAGCTGTCCTGTAAACGTGTCTGTTGAAAGTGGGGGGCTTCATGAACGCTTTTGAGCAAGGCTCTGTGATGGGCTCGGCTGGTGCTGTGGGCTGGTTTGTGGAGAAGGAATGTGCTAAAGCACCTCTGGCCTTCCTTATAGCCCAGCCCCTATAGCCCAGCCCAGGCTACGTCGGCCCTTGGGATGTGATCAGCGCTCTGCCCTGGTGAGCAGCATGGGTGGAGCTCAGATTTGGGCTTTGGTGAGACTCTGCTCCTCTGGACAGAGCTGTTCCCATGGAGCACTGCAGCCAGGACACCAATATCTGGGGGGGGGCTGCAGTACCATCTCCAGTGAGACTTATATAGGCTGCTGCTGCTGATGGAGGCTTTTTTGCAAGCAACACCTGAAGTCTTACTCTTCTTGGGTTCTCATGTTTATGGGCTGGGGCTCTGCAGCTGCTTGCAAGGGCCCTGATTGGGATCAGGGTGGCTGGGGGCTGTGCAGGTCCATGAGGAATGCCCTCCCTGCAGGGCAGCACTGCCTGTGCTTATCCAACCCGGAGGGAACTGTCTCTGGTCTGTAATTAAGCTCTGTTCTGCTCCTGTTCACCACACTAATGAGTGCTCCTGTGGATGTGCTCTTTGCAGCATTGGTGCTCTGGGTCCCATGTGTGGCTTAGAAACCGGAGGTGGCTTTCCATGAGAGCTGTCTGCAAAGGGCAGCTCCATCTTTGTCCCATTGGAGTGAGCTGTGAGGGCTGGGAATCCTTGACTTTAAAGGCTTTTCTTGGCTGTACTTTAATGGACTGTATTCTTGCATGCTTTGAATTGGTCTGCCAATGTGCATCCCACCTCTTGCTTTCTTATATGGGAATGACCCTCCCTGCTGTTCATTTAGGCCCTGGATTGCCCCCATATGGTCCTTAGATGGAGGTGCTGTCCCAGCCTTCGACTGAGGCTGCCTTGAAAGGAGAGCTTCTTGTGCCTGATCACTGGGCTCTGACACAAGATAGGAACCTTGAAATCAAGCAGCGCTGTACTGAAATTGCCCTGCTCCAGCTCTGAGGGCTCCTGAGCTCACTGGAGATGACTGCACAGAGATGGTCAGCATGGTGTGGTGGATGTGATGTCCCATGGACACATCCCAAAGGATGGGAACGAACCTGTGCCCATCCTCTGGTGCAGCTCAGCGTCCCACATGTGCTGCTCTGTGCGTGTGTCAGACCATGCCCTGGGCTCAGGACCATTTTGGGGCATTTTGGGACTCTGGTGCGTGCCCACCAGAGCACACTGCTGGCCTGGCTGTAGCTGAGAGACCCGTTGCTCTCTTGAATCTTTTCATTTAGTTAACGATCCTTTTGTTGAGAGGATTAGGGTTTAGAGGCCTCTGGCAGAGCGTTAATTAAATTAGGTCTGTGGGTGTTTTGTTGAGTTTTTGAAGCCCACTAGAGGGCTCAGTTGAAGCCCTTTGGAGTTGGGGCTGGAGGCGTGCTGTGCCAAGTCCACCCCCCGCCTGATGAAACCTAAAAGAGAAGTTGGAAGTTATGCAAGGCCGTAGGAGCTGGGGTTGAGCTCACTGCTCCTCCAGCCCGGCTGTGCCAGGGGGCACCTGAGCCACGCGGGCAGCCTGCACTGCTGGAGCACACTGAGCACGGGACGGCGGTCTCAGTGCCTTCTGCTTTATCAGCATTAGGTAACGAGCTGATTTATTATTATCATTTTTTTTTTTTCCTTCCGCACTTGGTGTTTACATTTCTAAGAAGTGGCCCAACGTGATAGTCCGGTTCCACCTGCTGTTCTGAGAAAAGCCAGATGCTGTAGTTCACTTACGCGAACTCCGCGGCACCGATGGCGTGAAGTACGAATGTGAGCACTTTGTGGCTGGAGGGATATTTGCAGCATGTGTAGGGCTTTTCTTGTGTGGCTGGGACTGTTTACTGACCGGTGTCTTTTCTCTTTTTTTTTTTCCCATGCACTGCCCTGTGATGGATCCTGGTGCCTGGCCTGCGTGTGCTGCCGTGCTGCCTCATCTCTGGGTAAGTGCTGCTTCAGGGGAAGCTGAAATGAACCCCTTGGGCTTTAATGATGAGCTGGCTTGTTTCTTCCATCTCAAACTCCGGAGTGCTGGTTGTTCAAATAAAGTGGAATTTATCATGTGTATGTGTGAATGTTTGAGATATTGAAAGGCATTTCGTATAGCAATGTCCAGGCCAGGACTGTGAGATGGAGTTGTTTGTGTGAGCTCCTGAGCTGACGGCACGTGAAGACTTGGAGGTTGAAATTTTCCCTGGTAGCAGCAAGCAGTGCTCCCTATTCCTCCCCAGATTCCTCCCAGGAGCTGTTGATTCTAAATCAGTGCTGTAGTTGTGTAAGAGCCTCCCTGGAGGCTGCAGCTGTGCTGGCTTCCCCTGGGTAGAAATGCAGCTGTGTGCGGCTTTGCAGGGAGCAGCCTGGGGCTGTTCTTGCAGGAAATGCACAGCGAGCTTGGAGAAGTGCACCAGGCACTGATGCTTCCAGCTTATGGCCATGGAGATCCTTCTTTGCGTGGGGGAAAATCCTCTCAGTGCAGTGGGTTCGCGTGGTCTCTCAGCAGAGGTTTCGTGGCAGAGGAAGGCTCTGGGAGCAGATGACTTTATTCTCCACTCAGCATTATTACACAGTGCCTCAGAGGGGAGGGCTGGGGATGAATCAGACCCAAGTATGAACCTGTTGTTCTTACACAGAACCAAGTGAAGTGCTATCTTTGGAAGCTGCATGACTGTCTCCTGTTCTGAATGAGTGGTTTTTGCTACCGAGTCTCTCAGAGAAGGATAATTAATTAACCAGAGAATCTGCCTTGATCAGAGGTGCTGAGCTGCCATCCAAACCCCAAGCAGTCACTTGAATGCAGGATAAAACCCTTCTGCACAAAAGGTTTAACTGTGAGAAATGCAGGCAGGCATGTGCTAGCCAGGAGCTGGAGTTTGAAGAAAAATGTAAGCAAAATGCAATGTATGTATGTCAGTATTCCTGCTGCTTGGGGTTTTGCCCTGATGGCAGTTGAAACCCGGTGTTAATCTCAGTCAGCAAACAAGACCAAGTGGTGCCTTGTTCAAAGATAAAGGTTCAGTGGATCAGGGATAACCCTGACCCTTACCTCACAGAGAAATCAGATGGCTCAGGTTGCCTTCCATCCTTAAACCTGGCTTATTTGTGAAGTGAACACAAAATGCATGGGAGCAGTGGTAAGTCAGTGTCTTCTCCTGGCCTAATAATAGTGTTGGGCAGCAATGCTGAGAGTGCTGCCATCAGCTTCTAGAGGGAGATGTGCCGTGAAGAGCTGGAGAGCAGAAACAGAAAAATGTTGAGTTGCGTGAGCAGCAAGAGGAGCCTTTGGCATTTGGGGCTGTGTTCTGGACCTTCAGATACGTTGCTGTCATTTGAAGCCCATCAGGAAATCTTCAGTGAGGTCAGGGGAGGTGTGTGCTGGCAGAAGAATGTTCAGAGCTGTTTGTTGTAGAGGTGTGTCCTGCTGCTGGCATGGTGGTGATGTGAGCTGGACGTCGTCACCTCAATGTTTACTTGCTCATGAAATCATTTCTCTCTTGCTTAATTGACTAAGGTATTCTTCTCCTAGAGAAGGTTGTTGCTGCATGGAACTGTTGAATAGCTGTTGTTTAGTGAACTTGGGCCTTCTTGTAATGTGTATTCCAAGTACAGCTCAAAGAGGAAGAGCAAATGAGGTCTTTCACTTTTCTGCCTTCCAGTGAGATGTTCTGCTCAAAATCCCTCCTGGCAGTGAGGCAGCAGGGTATCCCTTCTGTTGTCCCACCCCATCAGAAGAGGTGCTCAGAATCCAAAGCAGTGCCAAGTTCTAGGGCTGGCTTTGCTAACTGCTTCCACTTCACTGCTTTGAAGGCAATGAAACACTTCTCATTGTAGTGTTTAAAATAGCAGCGCTGCCTTCTGAATTACCATCTAATTAAATGAAAGCAAAAAAAAAAAAAAGAAAAACCCCAACAACAAAAAACCTCAAAGCATGTGAGCTTTCTGTATCCCTTGTTGCATAAGAAAAGCTGTTTTAGTTGACCTAAAAATCAACATTGCAATCCAGCCCTAACAGAGATGCTTTGCTCCCAGCTCTGTGGGCAGCGTGCAGCAGTTCCCACTGTTCTTGGAGAGCCATTCACACAGTGGCAGCTGCAAGCCCTCTTCAAAACAGTTATTCCCTTGAGATTTGCTTCCTTCCTACTTGATGGTTGCAGGAACCCTGCTGTGGAGGCAAATAATTAGAAATAAAAGATGGCAGCTTAATGATTATTAGCTTCTTTCTGATGCGGTGTGTGGTGGAAGCGGGACGCAGGGGTGAGATTTGGCTTCTGCAGCTATTGCTGCATCTCTCACTCGAAGGGTTTGCTGTGTGCACCGTGTTAACTTGCAGCTGTGCCTTTGTGGACCCACAGAATGTGCCTCACAACTGAGCTGCGTTATTTGTTTCAGTAACAAACCTTTTTTGCAGGGGGATTTTCAGCAATTAGCTGTGGCGATGGCAGCAGTTCAGCTGAAGCGTTCTTCCTCACCCCTTCCCCTCCTGCTTTTTCATCCATACCCACAGCTTTCCTCAGGCCTTCTGATTTCCCCTTTCCTCCTGACCCCAGTGTTTGGGTTCTGCCTATAAATCAGAACTGCGTCAGGTTTCCTTCCTAAAACGAGCAGGGAAATATACGACCTTAAATAAAGCCTCAAAATGCTTTATTTTGTGAAGCTTCAGAGAAACTGGTGGCGATGTGATGCTACCCTCTGGGATTTTGCCCTATTGATATTAATCTTTTTGAAGCTGGTATCCATGACTGCCATTTTCAAAGGTTAATATACTGCATTTCAACTGAGCTTAGAAGTCTTTTTTTCTTTCTTTCTCTTTCATTTGTGATATGGAAATGTGCACCAATTAATCACTGCGCACCTGCAGAACTGCCTCTCTCAGCAGGCTCTGGCTATGCTGCATTAGGCTGTGGGATCATCTGGAGAGAGGACTCAGGGTGACAAATCTGATCCCGTTAGTAGCTTAAGACAAACCCTGCAAGGTCCACGGAGGTAGGTGGGGGAGCAGCACTGAGCAGGGTGCTTCAGCTCCTATTTATGGGAGAAATGAGGTGGGCTGTGCTCTGCTTACAAGCAATATTTGCTCCGTGGTGAATGTCTCTGGTTAGCTCCAGGCAGGTATCCCCCACTAATGTGCAGGTCCAGCTTCTCTGCGATGTTCTGTTGTAGATGAGAGAGCTCTTCTGAGCACCTGGCTGTAGCTTGCTGCTAGGTTGTCATTGCTCTTCCATAAACTCTGATCTAGGAATGCTTGCTTCCCTCTGTCTGCTGAACTAAAATGCTCAGAGCCAAGGGATGCTCTGCCCAGCTTGAGGGAGCAGCAGTGCGGAGTCAAATCTGTGCTTGAACAATCTGTTGTGAAAGCTTCACCTAACCGTGGGGGGAGAAGCTGTGGTGCAAACCACACCTGCCTGGTGTTGTTTAAACTGCCTCTCCTTGCTGCAGTTTGACTTCTCAACCGTGCAAGGAGTAAATCAGCCACTGACGTTCTTTGTTTGTGGTGTGGCTCTTCCGTGTCCCTGCCTTAGAGCTGGTCCCTAGGTGGCACTAACTGTTATTTTTAGGTTTATTTCAACAAAGGCTGCATAGCTGAGCGTGTCCCCTGCTGAAGTGACAGCTGTGTCCCTGGCCAAGCTGGCTGCTCGTGTTTGGTGTAGAAGGCTGGCACAGGGCTCCTGCTGCCCAAACTCCAAGGTTTTTAGCAGCATCTCCTGGAATGTTTAGTGATGGATAGGAAGCACGCTGTGAGCATGCTCCTCTATTTCTGGTTGTGTCTTCTTTCCACAAAGGCTGTTAGGGAATGAAGAAGTGGTAAATGCTTGAACTGAGGGAGAGCTCACAGCCTGATGGTCAGCATCTCTTGTCTCTTTTGTGCTGGCTCTTCCCATGACAGCTCCACACCGACTCTGTCTTTTCCTGTGCGTGCACAAGTTGTACTCACAGCACTGCTTGTAATCTATGCCCTGGGGTTTCTAAGCACTTTCTAGCTCCTTTAAGTGCAGCCACTTGTATGCTTAATACTTCCTACCCAAACTTAACGAGGAAAAGTGTTTTCCTCTCAGCATAGAAACACTCGCCATATGAAAACTCAATCCTGCAATCTTAAGCTGACCTCCCCTAATCTTTAAATGGGGCATCTTGGCAGAAACATGCTTTGCATGCTGTTTCTAAGCCCTGGAACAAAGCTGACTTTCCAGGGAGCTGTTCCCTGTGCTGGCACACAGCCTGGAGAGAGCCTATGCTCCTCTGCATCTATTTTCTTCCTCCTCCTTCTTGGAGCTGGTCTGCTGTGTAGCAAAACATTGTATTAAATGAACATCGGCTTCTTTCAGATCAGTGATGGGGCTTAAAATCACCGGGTTCTGGGACTGGAATTCCTATGTGTAGAGGAACCAGCCCAGCTTTCCCCTCTGCCCTTCCCATCTCCCCAGAAGGCACCCACATACACCAACCCAGTTCCAAAAATATAGAGTGGCTGGATTCTCGTGCCCACAAGAAAGAACATGTGGTTTTAATTCTGCAACGATGGTCTTTAAATGGCACAATTCCTGTGGTTTAAAAAGAATAAAAACAAAAGAAAAACCCTCCAATAGAGGATCACATAGAAAAGACCAGGAGAAGCAGCTTGGATTTAGCACAACTTGGCACTTGCTGCCATGCTGCCAAGTGGATTCACAATAGCAAAGTCGCTGAGACTGTTTGACTATGGAGTGTGCTGTTTGTCCCTTTAATAACCTGCTCAGCAGTGAATTGGTTGTTGGTTTTGGAGTGCTGTGGCAGGCTGGAGGAGGTTTATCTCTGCAGTTTGATCCAGGGCTGGGTGAGCGTGGATGTCCCAGGCTGCCATCACTGTGCACGCATGTTGTAGCAAAGTGACGCAGCGTTTGCTATTTCTTTGTGATTCTGTGAATATTTCTTGAATTTGCAGTTTAGTCTGTTGGAGGTGAATTACTACAGGCTTTTTTTTTTTTTGCTATCTACCACTAAATCAAGATGTGAGCACTGGAGAAATTCAGCATTAGTTGAAGAGCCCCTTCCTCCGAGGTAAATCTTTCATCAGAGCTGTCTTTGCTCTCCATCGCTGTTTGTTTCACAGTAAAACGATGCTTGTGAAGTTGGAGGGAGATTTCCTTTATGCCTCATCCTGGCCCTCTGCTATCGGCCAGCTCTGCACCGCTGATGCTGACACTGAATCTGGAAGAGGAGCCAAGGGCAGAGGGCCAGCACTGGCACAGCAAAGCCACCTGCTCTCCTCCCACCTTGTTTGCTTGTGAAATGGCTGCTGCTGCCTTCGAGATGCTCTCCTACTAGCAAAGTGGCACGGAAGCTGAACATGCCTACTGTGGATGCAATATGTACAGCATACATACCACCAGCTTGCTTAGAACAGTGGTTTATAAACGATCCAGTTGGCCAGCTTCCTTTCTTTGTTTTCCTAGGGCTTGGAGCAATGCTGACTATTTCTCTTCATCCTAAATTCTCCTTGCTTTGGGGGAGGAAGCACCAATACCAGCATGCCACATAGTTCCTTTGTTTAGACTGGGAATTCCTCATTTAGAGAAGCTCCTTGGGGTATGGAGAGCTATGCGAAGTTCATTATTTGTGCTGGTAATGCTCTGAACACATCGTTCACCAGCAATGGCAAAGTGGGAGCTCCGTGTTAATGCACAAATCCTACCAGCAGGGCATCGGATCACCTTACAAAGGATATTTTTATGAAGAACTTACCTCAGCTGGAGCTAATCTGGTGCCGAGGAGCTCTTAAGATGCTGCAGGCAGATGTAGAGCTGTTTGCTAGTTGTGTGCCCGTCACACAGACACAGGTAGGGCGCTGTGCATCAGTCCTGGTTGGTTTGCATTGGGCGATGCTTGAGGATCAGAGCACCCACACAGCAGCCCTCCAGCTTCCAAGGAACGGCTCCTGCCTTAGAGATCACAAACAAATGCCTCGCGTGGATATAATTCCTTTCCTCAGTCCCGTATGCAGCAGCCGAATACCAAGAAATCCTGACTTATTAAAGTAATTCCCCATCTCTAAGGGACTCCTATAAGCGACTTAAACCAGGGGGGAGTTCTTTAAATATTTGCAATATTGGCACGAGGCAAAACGTCCTCATAGTGAAGAATGTAAGAAATTTCCATTGCTTCCTCTGAGATTTCAGAGGTCAGCTTGGGGCTGCGCAGGAAGGAAGAAGCGAAGCCAGCGATTCGCAGCACGCGTGCTGTCGGTGTTTTTGGTGTGTTTTTGGTGTGTTTTTGATGTGTTTTTGGTGTAACTCACACTGAATTAGGTAACAAAATGATTTTCACAGCGCCTTTCCTCCCTCCTTCCCCCGGCTCCTTTCTCCGTCTCCCTGAGGTAACCCTCTCAGCTCTGTCCCTCAGACTGCTCTGCAATCTGGGTCACTGAGGAGGTGGTCGCTTGGGAAATACCGAGGCGAGAAGCCTCTTTCTGCCCCTTTTTTGCCTCCCTCCCGTTGAGACGGAGCCCCCCCGGCCGTTTGTGTGTGTGTGCAGCCCGGTCCCTGCGGACCGTAACGCCGCGGGGCTGTGAGGAAGCGGGGCGGGCAGCGGCACGGCGCGCCGCTCTGCTCAGAGCCCTGAGGGGAGAGCGCGGGGGAGAGGGGGGGGCACGCTGCCGCTCCCCCCGCCCTCCCCGACGGCCGCCGTTTCCCTTCCGCCAATAGGAGGGCGGCGCGGCGTCCCGCCCCCTGGGATCTACCAATGGGAACTTACTACAGTGTTGTGGGTGGGGGCGGGACCGGGGGCTGAGCCAGAGTGCGGGCGGGAGGGCGAGAGGAAGGCGGGAGGACGCTGCCGGCGGGCGCGGAGGGGCTCGAAGCGGCGCTGCTCGGATTGCTTGGGTCCGGTTCGGCCCGGCCCCGAGTCAGCAGCGCACCGAGGGCTCTTCGCAGGGCCCCGGTGCGCTGCGTGAGGACCAGCAGAGGCGAGTGGGTAAGTGCGCGTGCACGCGGGGCCGTGTGCGCGGGCATGGCATGGCGCGTCCGGGCGCGCGCCGTTGTAGTGTTTTTTTTTCTTTCTTTTTTTTTTTTTTTTTTTTCTTTCCTCTGCCGTTTGGGCGCTTCGGTGCATGCGTTGTGTGTGCACGGTTTGCGTTGCGTGATGCGTAGCCCGCGTGTACGCGAAGGGTGCGGGCGTGCAAAGGGCTCTCTCTGCACGCGCGGTGCGCGCGCGCGCGCGGGGCTGATGCACGCATTGCATTGTGCGCGCGCGCTGTGCAAGGGCCGTGTGCGTGTGCGTGTGTGTGTGTGTGTGTGTGTGTGTGAGATGGAGCACTGCGTGCTGCAAGGCCGCGGCTCAGCAGGAGAGCACTTGCTGGAGGGGCCGCCGAGGTGTTTGGCAATGCGATGGAGGTCCCAGCAGTGCACCTGCAGCGCAGCGCTGCTGCTGGTTTTATGCTGCGAGGTTTGTGGTGGGAGAGGTTCGAAGGGCTGGGAGGGAGCTGACGTCGTGGGGAGGTGTGTGATGTGTGCGGTGTTGCACTCGCTGCCTGCTCCGTGGGTTTGGGGTGGGCTGCATTGAGGGTCCCCCCTAAAGCTTCGTGTGCTGAGAGCTGCACGCTTGGCAGCGCAGAGCTCAGCTCTTAAAGGTCGTCCCAATTCCGGGACAGATTTTAGTTTCGCTCTTTGGTAATGAACGTCAGATAATCCCTGTGGGACCCCAAGGGAGGAGACCTGCAGGGTGGGAGCTGCAGCCCTGCTGCTCCAGGTTCTGCCCCGTGTGGATCTGGAGCTGCTCTTTGTGCCATAACGGCGTTGGCAGCTCGCTGAAGGTTTTCCTTCACAGCAGTGGGGATGTTCTGCTTGGCAGGTGATGCTTTTATGGAACGTTACGAGCAAATGGTGCCAACCTCGAGCACCTCTGGATGCAGCTCTGCCGTGGGTTGGTGTGAATTAAGGCTGTGGGGTCGGTCAGTTTCTGCTGACATGGCAAAGCTGCCCAGTGAGGTCTGTGTTCTGGCGTTCTGTGGCAAACATCGTCTGCTGCCAGGATTGAATTTGGGATAAACACAGCACTCCTTACTTTTAAAGCTGGATCAGACTTATCAAGCAAAGAGAAGTGTCAAGTATTTTTTTGGTTTTTTTGTTCCTCCTGTATCATTCCAGGTTAGAAGAACAGGAAGAATTGCATTTTGATCAGCTCTCCCAATCACGATGTGCACCAAATCCCTCTTGGCAGTGCAGCAGCAGAGATGGGGGGCAATACTCCTTCCCAGCAGCTCCATTGGGATGGGGGGACAGGGAGAGCTCTTCACTGCTCCTCTCTGAGCACCTTGTGCTGCTCCAGCCCAGAAGAAGTGCTTTAAGAGTTACACTCCAACCTGGCAGTTCTGGATGTGATGTTTGCAGTTGACAGCGTTTGATTTGGGGAAAGCAGCAAAACACACCATATCTGTTCCGATTCTCCATTTGCTGCTTGCTGAGCAAATATTGAAATGGATGCAAAGTGGGGTTGATAGATGCTGTGTTTCTGTGCTGAGCAGCCTCGTTTACAAATTCATTCATTAGCGATCAAAGCGTGGCTGCGCTGTGCAGCTCGCGGGCATTGAGCCATGGGGTGTCAGCTGCTCTGCTCTGAAGTCAGTGTAGGGATGTGTGGCCTGTGTGTGTGTATGGGGGGGCTTAGATGGGAGATGTGTGCGTGCTCTTCATCTTGTAGGTCTCTTCCAGCCTTGGTGATGCTATGATTCTCTTCTCGCTGAGTCCTCATGGGGTTCTGGTAGTAAAGTGCAACGAGGTTGAGCTGTGACAGGCACCGGTTTAATGTGAGGGGTCCTACATAGGGGTACGACAGCAGTTCTATGGGTGTGAATAGCTTCCAGTTCTTAATCACCCTTTGTGCTTTGATACCTCCGAATTTACCGCCTTTTCCCTGGCTGCACTTCTTCCCAATGCAACTTTTCAGAGCGTCGAGAGGTGCCAGCACTCCCACTGCTCTCACCCAGGTCTGTGTTGTCCCACCCTCCCATATCGCAGCTCCTTGGGAAGCCCCACGCCACGCTTTCTGCATCGAGAGGAGCTCGCAGTTGGGGCTCAGCGATGTTTTGCACTGCTTGTTCTGCTCTCCTGGTGCTTGGCTTTTGCTGTAATCCTCTGTAGATTAAGCAGGCAGCCGCACGTAAAGATTTTGCTGCATTCTTCTCATCTGTTGCTCTGTTCTGATCAGTTCTGTGGTTCCTTAAGTTGCCAGGAGCTGTAGGATGCGGCATGGCGGGGATTTGTGTCTGTCCATCGGGTGGATTAGGTAGGAATGTCCATGGCTTGCAGTTAATCCAGATTAATATTATTAGTTTCCTTACGCTCAGTCGGTTGTTTACGCCTGTTTGCTGTTTACTTGAAATTTTGCTCTTGTAATTCCTCTGACATTATGTATTAAACCGAAAGACTTTTAATTCTGCGCGAAATCCCTTATTTATTTATTTATTTATTTATTTTTATTTTTTAATGCAGCAGTTCCACAGAGGGAGAAACTGTGTGGGCTTTGGGTGTGGGCAATCACACTCTTTTGGATTCTGCTGCAATTCTGATACACACTCCTTTGCAAACTTGCCGTAGCTGTTGTGTCTGCAGCAGGCACACACCCTGCAGCACGTCCCCATTGCCGTCCTGCTGAGCTGCACGGCATCCTAACTGGTGCTGCCAGGGGGTCTGAGCCCCACGCAGCCCCTGAGCTCCCTGCTTTGCAGAGTTCTCCCTTCCATCTGTCGTTGAGAGTGAGTGCTGTGTGATGTCACTGCATCAGCCTGGCTTCCAGCAGGTGCAAGCCATGCACTGACCTCCTTCACCGTGCCTGCAGCCTGCTTCACGAGAAACCTTCTCTCTGCCTAAAGCCGGGCATGGGCTCAGCATGAGTTACAGTTGCAGCAGAGCACACACCGTGGATGCAGCCTGCAGCCTGGGGCAGGGCTTAGCAGCAGCAGCTTTGATCTAGTTGGCTATTTCTATGAAAAACACAGTTCCTTTGAACACGCGGGTCACCCGTTGTAGGCTGATTATATCCTCCCCTTCCCCGCCCCACGTAATGCGTGTGTGTGAGAGAGATAATTAAAAGCTTTTCGTTAAATAAATGACTAAGCTGCTCACACGGCTGCGTAGCGGAATTGCAGAGTAGGGGCAGAAGATGGTGCAGGGCTGCTCCTTGTGCCTCCATCACCTCCTATGGGTGCCACCCTCAACCTGGGGGTTGGGCATTGATGGGCTGGTAACACAGCTGGGCTGAACCCCGCTGCCTTACTGGGAGTTGTTCTCCTCCTGCAGCCCCCTGCCTTGCTGGTTGCCTTCCAGCTCCCAAACTCATTGAAGGAAGAAGATCTAGCATAGCTTGCAAGAGAGCAGCAAGGATTTGTTGCAGTTTGCTTTTGAGCAGCTCTGGAGCAGAGGCGGTGAGCCCCAGAGCTGCTCCAGCCCTCAGTCCTCTCTGCTGTTATCTCCAGCTGCCAACTTGAAAGCGAATGTGTGCAGTGAGAACCTGGTGAGAGACACAGGGGATAAACACACCGAGTGCCGTAGTGTAGAACTGAAGTGTGGGCTGCCTGCTGGCAGCTGCAGAAATAACTTTCATCTGTACGAATCAGAGACGACTGGGGCTCAGGGAGGTGTCCGGCTGCACGCAGAATGAGTGTTCTCAGCTAAAAGTCTGTTGGGAATTTGGTTTCTATGTCTCTGAAGGCTTTGAGGACTTCCATGCTTTCTAGAAGAGGAGGAACAGCCAGGAGGAGAAGCTCATTTGGGAAGGAAGAATCCAGGCTCAGTATTGCTCTTCCCTTTATTCCCACGTGCAGCCAGGCCCTGTGCTGTGTTCAGATGTGCTGGAAAGGAGCTCTTCCAGGTGCTTTGCTTTGCAGAGTTAATGATGAGGATTGGCCGCCTTTGGTCTGCAGCAGTTTCTGACCGATGATTTAATGTTGTCGGGGGAATGGGCACTGGGGAAGGGACATCTAACAGGGAGGAATAGCAGGAGTGATGGCATCAGCATGGGAAGGGTGTGCTGAATTCCTGTGCCCACGGCTGCTCCCGATCCCATTTCCAGCATGTGTCGTTACAGGAGAGCTTTTCTCTGGGGCTGTTGTTGTGTGTTTTGTTTCCAGTGTGGCTGCTGCTGTTTCCCCCTTGCCCACCTAACTGCTGTCTTCAACAAACATTTCCTGTGTTTACGTGCAGCTCTGTCTGCTCTGTTTGTTCCTGCCTGTGCACTTCCTTTCCCTCGCCCAGGATGTGGCTGAAAATCGTAGAACAGAATCACTGAGGTTTGGGAAAGACCTTTAGGATCCCCAACCCATCCCACTAAACCCATAACCACATCCCCACAACCCTGGAGCACCCCAAACACCCAACCTACCCCTCCCCTGCTGCAACTCGAGGCCATTCTACTGTCCCATCCATCACTTGGTGCTGCTCTCCCATACAGCAGCTGTAACACAGACCCCAGCACTTCAAGCAATGATATTTCCCACTGCTGGAGCAACTTTTTTTCTTCTGTCTCGCTTTGCTCCTGGAGTGAGATGGTGTTCCAGGGCACTGATGCAGGGAATGTTCCCCTCCTGCACCCAGGCATGCAGAGCTGCACTCCTGGCTTCACATTCTGCAACTGCTGCTGCTCTGTAGCTTATTGAGAAATGATGATTAGCAAGTAGAGATCTTCCCCTTGCAAAGATGTAGTTAATTGAAAGGAGGTCCTACCGTGTGATGGATGGAGCAGGAGAGCCTGGGACGTGGAATCTGTTAGCATTGTATCTGTGTGCCTCCTGAGGCAGAGCCACTGCTACGTAGTGATCGTGAGCAATGACTTCAGCCAAGCAAGGAGCCTTGCAATTAAAGCGAAATTTAGTGTTTTGCTGTGATGCCTTTTGTGCAGCTTTATTTCTTTTTCTAATTATACTGGGCTCCCCAGCATGAGAGTCATCTGATGGCTGCACCAGCCAGCTTTTTTGGTCTGGTTTTGATCTGTGCAGCTCACATTGCAGAAAAGGGAATAGATGTGCAGTGGGCTTAGCTTTTTTTTTCCTCTTGTTTTGAGATGGAGGTGCACCTCTGTGCCTCTGCAGACCCCATAAAGCACAGATGGCATAGAAACAGATGCAAAAAAGTCTTACCCACGATTTCAGTGTAACAGCCCTGGCTTTGGTCTTTTACGTTGTGAGCAGCATCGTAAGGAAGGGGAGCTGTGCCCCTCTGATCAAATTTGCTGAAAACCATGAAAACCATTTATACCCATCTTGGAAATGGGCTCACCTTCTGAATCTGGCCAAGTGTGGGCTTTGCAATGGAATTCCTCCTGCGCTGCCTTGATCCACTGCAGCAGAATCACTCCTTGAGAACGCATTCTGAGACGTGCTGTCATTCATTTAAAACAGAAAAGCACGAATGTTTTTGTACTCCTTCAGCTGGAAAACACCACCCGAGCTTTCCTACCAAATTTGGGATTTGGGAAATGGTGCATAAATGCAGCCAGCTGCTCCTTAGGGCTCAGCACACCCACGAGCTCCAGCTCAGCCACGTCCATCTCTGCAGGAGGAAGCGTTTGTACAGTGTGTGGCTTTTGTTTGCATTTTTGGGCTGAGCTTGATGCCTCTGTTGCATTTGCTTTCCCACCCATTACCTGGGTGTTGTGCAGTCGCAGGGTGCTCTTCGGGTGCATGGTTTGCATGCTGCAGCCTGAAGGCATTTGGCAATGAGTCACAGAGCCCAGGAGGGCACAGGGTTCGTGTCCCGTGAAGCAGTCAGGGAGAGCCCAGGTCTTTGCACAAGCTTAAAATGAAAGGTTATAACTCCGAGATGATCTAGATGCATTGGTATTGGCACTGATAAGCAGCAGGTTCAGAATTAAGGCTTGTAATTTGTTGCTTGTTCAGAAAAGTCTGCCTTCGCCACTCCAAGCAATGAATTGTGTTTCTAAATGCAAACTGAAAACCAGTTTGACTTGGAGCAGTGCAGTTATTTGGCTTGTAAGTGGCTGGTTTGTCATGCAAGCCATGAATCCATGTGGTACCTGGCACAGCTCTGTGTGGCTGCAATGACCACATCTGCAATCTGCATTTATTATGAGCAGAAAGCAGCACGGCTTTTGCCATCTGCATACCAGGATACCTTTGGTGTTGGATGTTTGTGAACAGGGATGCGTGTGAGATACACCCGTGTGATGGGCTGGTCTGCAGGCACTGGAGGGGTTACGTTTGGGTGGCAGTTTCCTATTTTGAAGCAGGCTGGAAGTTGTTTGTGGTGCTTATGATGACGTTGTTGTGGTGCAGATGAACTGCGAACAAGCTGTTCACTGGGTGAGCACTGATGGGTTTCATCACTGCTCTTCTATTAAAAATATCATGAAGCTGAAAGGCTCTTTCTGCTGTCTCAAAGTGCTCCACTGAAGCAGTCACAGCTGCACACGAACCACCCGTGTTCCCCTGTGTCTCTCATGTAGGTGTGACCTGCTGTGCCCAAATCACTCCTATGGGCTCCCTGCTGCAGGTCCCAGCCCCGGTGCCATGCAGCCCTGCAGTGAGATGAACTTCCTTCCCAAAGAGCTCAGGTTTGAGGTAGGTGGGAAGAGCAGAAATGAGTCACAGATGATGCAGGTTGGTCAGAGAAGAGCTATTTACCTTCTCTGTTTTTTCCCCTTTCCTCAAAGTCTTGCACAGACCAAACCTCCTGAGTTTTGTGTTGAAAGTGCACCACTCCACCCAAAACAAAATGTACTGAACGTGTACTGAACAAGCAAATGAGTGGATGGTGGTGATGGAGTGCAGCATTTGCTTTTGGCTTTTAGCTCTTTCTTATGGGTGGCACTGTGACAGCGCTTTCCGCAATAGAAGTCTGTGTGTAGAAAGGCAAAAAAGAGAGCAAAGTTTATAGAATCTTGGCATGCATCTGCCTTGAAAATGTTTCATTTTCTCAAGATCCATCAGAAGAATGCCTTGTGTCCGGGTGAGCATTTAGTCTGAGCAATCCAAGTTGCAGAATACCTCCCTGCAGTGCTAATGGCAGTGGGCACTGTGCTGGTGAAGGCGTTGCGCTCAGTCCCAAAGCAGCTCCAGCTCCGTGTGGCTCAGCCACTGCCATCCCTGGCTGAAAAGGAGCTCATTTAGGGCACTGTGTCCCTCCTGTTCCTCAGATCTCTGTCATTTTGCAGAGGTTTTTGTGGCTCATCTCATCCATGGACTCATTGTAAGGAGCTCCCAACTGCGCTGTGCCGCCCGCGATCCGGGGCGCGCTCTGTAATTAATGTAGGCTCTCGAGTGCTGAGTAATTGGGAGCAGTAATTGGATGGGAGCTTAAGAGTAGGAGCACAGTTAAATAAACAGGCTCGGAAGTGTGATGGCAGCAGGTGAGATGCCTGGGAAGGGTAAATCCCATCGGTGCTCACTGTGTGCTTCAGCAAGGAGCCCGGCAGCGCCAAAACAGAGCTGTGCTCAGTGAGGTTTGTAAGCACCTCCCTCCATTAGGGATAACATAATGAAATATCCTTAAGTAGGAGGTTTAATTCACTTTGGAGCAGTTTCTGCAGTCTCTTCAGCACCGAGCAGTGGGAACCAGCTTGGGTTGTACACGCAGTGCTGAAGTGCATTCGGTGGGTGCTTCCTAACCAGAGACCAGCACACGGAGGAAATCTCCATTTTTCATTTGTGCTTCTTTACTTTTCCCTCTTAAGGCAGCAAAGAAATCCTTCTTGCAGCTGCACAGAGCATCCTGCACCCCGCTCAGCTCCTTGCGTGCAGGTTGATTATTGTCGCCTCACTGAACCGCTAAGGAGGAACAAGCGACCATTTACTTTCAGCAGCAGTTTATAAAGAGAACCTGAAGCCATTGCCTATGAGAAAATGCAGAGGAAGAGGCTTAAGGGTGCATTTGTTGGAGGACAGAGAGGCAGCTTGCACGGGCCATCTGTCTGGTGGAGATGGGTGAGATCACATTCGCTTTTTGCTCTCTTCACCTTTTCGCCCTGGCGTCGTTTGAAGGCTCTTCTCATCGCAGCTCTGTCCCTAACAATGATACCGACAGAGCTTGCAGAAAAGAGGATTTGTGTGGCATTTTGTTCTCTTGTGCTCCGTGAATGTGGATTTCAGCAATATTGTTCTGTGGGCTCCGCTGTCGGCCGTGTGTCTGGTGCAGATGGGGCACGTGGGGTTCTGCCTCCGGTACTGCTGTCAGCTGCACAGGACCAGGAGGTTTCATATCCACGGCGTGGATGAGAGCGATGTCTGCTCTTCATTTTCTGCAGGGTTTGGTGCATGATCCATACCTGAGCTGCTCTGGGTCCCTGGAGATCTGTGGTTCTCAGCTGGCCCATTGGGCAGTGAGGCTTCTGTTGGGCAAGAGGCAGTTGCACAACTGGGATTGAAATGTAAAAAAAAAAAAAGGGAAAAATAAGCAGAACTTCTCAAACCAAACACTCAGCGCTGCCTTTGTGTTGGTGGGTGTGTGCACACGAACGTGCACACTTTGTGTAGGGGGAGGATTATTGGGAGACCTGACTTGTAGAATGTGTGTCAACAGGATGCCGAATGGATGAGAGGTGATGGCCTGAAGTTGTGCCAGGGCTGGTTCAGGTTGGGTAGCGGGAAAAATTTCTTCTCCATAACTGTGGTAATGCAGTGACACAGCTGCACAGGGGGCCGTGGAGTCACCGTCCCTGGAGGTGTTCAGGGACCATGGAGATGTGGCACTGATGTGATTATGAGCATGGTGGGATGGGTTGGGGTTGGACTTGGTGATCTGAAGTCCTTTCCAACCTTAATGATTCAATGAAATGGGCACACAGGACCAGTAGCCATCCAGAAAGTTTCCTCTGACTATAACCACGATGCTTTATTTTGATGGGGAGATACTAAACCTGCTGCATTCTGTTTGCTTTTGCTTCTTTATTTTGTTTGTTTAATATTGCCCCATTTAAAGAGCTGTGTGCTATCTGCTGCTGTCGTCTCAGCCAGGAGCGTTCCAGCCTCACACCATGGGAGCAGGGAAAGCCTCTTTCAACTTCAAAGCTGTGCCCCAGGTTCCCTGATGCACGCCTGTGGTCTGCCTGCAAATGTCTGCCTTTGCACCGAGGTTCTCTTTAATGCACTCAGGGACACCAGGCTTCTGGTGCAGTGCTTAATGTAAAGTGAAATGGAGAAGCTGGGGGAGTGGGGGGGGGGGAAGATGCAGAGGGAATGGGGAAAGCTCAGTGGGGAGACAAAGCAAGGGACTATTAATTGCCTGAGAGAGAAGCAGAGCAGCTGCGCTGGTGCAGGAGGAGAACAGGATGAGTGCAGCTGAATGTGAGGATGGGAGAGGAGTGTTTGAGTGCAGCCTTTGGACTCCTGCGTAGGGGGGGCATTGGGATCAGCAGCAGAATTGAGCTTGGCTCGAGATGCAGTCGCTGCAGTGCACTGCTCAGAAATGCAGAGGCCACCGAGGAGTGCTGGTGTGGTGCTCAGTGCCAGTGTGCCCTCCTGCTGTGCTGGATTGCCAAGAGGGGAATTGAAGAAGTAAAAAAGCTGCTCGAGAACTGCTCAGACGCAGCAGCAGTGCTGGTATCAGTGCCTGCCCTAGAATCAAAACCCACATTAAGCTCAGTGCTTCCTATGCAGCCCCAGCGAGCTCCGAAAGCAGGACAGCAGCTGAAAATGTCAGCAAACAGCCCTGTCATGTGGGTGCAGAATGTGTCTGTAACTCTGCCCCTGCAAAGTACTCAGCGTGAGCACAGCTTCCTTTTCTGTAGTTCCAAGAAACCAACATTTGTGCACATTTCCTCCATGCAAATGATTGCAACATCTGTGAGCCGGAGGACTGTGCAGGAGGTGAGCAGAGCGGTGCTGTGCAGAGGATGGAGGATGCTTCCAGTGATCTCCAGCAGTGCAAAACATCTGCAGTGCCATGCTCTCTTCCTTCACATACTTTTTTTTTTTAATCCGTGCTCTCTCTTCCCCCCAAGGTGATATTTAATATCCTGCTTGCTGTTTTGCTGTGGCCAATGCAGCAGTCTGCCTGCTGGAGCCCAGCTGCTGTGTCCCCGTGAGCCATTAGTGCATTAGGGCAGGAGTGGGCACAGTAATTCAAAGCTGGTGAGCACGGGCACCCTGTGGACTCAGCCCTAATGGCTCCGTGGGCAGGCAGAAGGTATCAGCATCATTATTTTGGTTCAGCAGCAGAAGCCATGGTAATAGTGTTCGTGCCCTCCTGGAGGATCAAAGGGATTCCTGACAGCTGAGCTACTGCATTGAAGTGTGCCTTGTCCAGCTGTAACGGAGCTGCCAAAGTAACGGAGCTGGATGTGAAAATGTCCCTCCATCCCTTGTGTCAGTATTGAGCACGCTGCTTGGAACTGGAGCTTTAGCTCTGCCAACTTAGAGCTGTGCTCTGCTCTGCCAAGCAGACCGACGGTGATTTTTCACTGCTGTGGCCTCCGAGTACTTAATACCTGCCAGAAGAACAGGTGATTATTTAATGAAAGCTGCATGCAGTTTCTTGGAGCTGTGTTTAAATGTGTCCTGTTAAAGCTGGAAAAGCTGGTTCACATCTTGTGTTGTCAGCAGCACGGAGCAGTGTGGGAAACGACGGCAATTTTGATTCAAAGCCATCGTCAGTGCAAATGGTTGTTTGCAAATGTGTTGCATCAGATGTGTCGATGCATGTAATTAAGGAATGAAAACTGCTGCGTACCCCTAATTAAGAGGATTAAGAGGGAAAGCTGCCTGATTTCACTGCCGGGTGGAAAAACAAACAAACACCCTGGTGAAATGACTGCAAGGCCAAGTGTCTGCTCTGGTGGTTGTGCTGCAGCCATAAACGGTGCCGAAAAGAGAAGCTCTGGGGGGAATGGCAGGGCCGAGCTGTTCTGTAATTTGTGTGTAATTGGCTGTTGAGCTCAGGAAAATATCTTCAATGGCTGCTTTGATTTCTGTGAGAGGGGCAGAAGACCACTGGGATGCTCGAGCTTCAGCTCTTCTCTGCACCATTGAGGAGCTGCGATGCCCGCTGCCTTGCATTGCATGCATGGAGTGGGGAACACTGCAAAATTTGGAGGAGGGAACACTGAGTGATGGAATCTGCTATGAGAATTACTGGTTCTTGTGGGATGTGGCCTGCAGGTGAGGATGTGGAGGGCTGCAAGGAGGGGGTCATGTTGTTCAGGAGGTGCTGAAATGCCAGCTTTCCATTTGTGAAGTCACCCTATGGCGGGGGGGGATTTTGGGTCATGGAGCATCACAAGCAGTACAGGTGGATGCTGTTAAGGCAACTCTGAGGGTGTGCTGAGGATGTCAGTGTGTCACACAGAGTGATGTCGGCACTGTCCTTCTGAAATGGTGAAAGTTTGGGCTCTTTGTGGTGCTGTGAGTGTACAGTGCAGGGTTTGAATGAGAGCAGAAATCTCCTGGGCAGCCTGAGTTAGAGGTGGGCAGCCCTGCCTGTGGTGTGGGATTTGGAACTAAGCGGTCTTTAAGGTCCCCTCCAACCTAAGCTATTCTATGATAAACACGGGGAAAAAAACCCTCATGAATAATGCATGGAAAACCCTTCTGCTCAGCCACTGGAGATCTCTGCTCATTTCTGTGTAACTGCTGCTTTAGGAGACCAGGGTGCTTCTGTATGCTGAGATTTGGGTTCTGGCCCCGTGCAGTGCGTGCCATGCTCTGCAGGGCTGGGTGCTATCTGCAGGCATAGGCGTGGGTGCTGGGGCTGTGCTGGGTGGGGATGGGTGCTCAGCCCCTCCCTTTCTTGAGCAGATAGGGCTGCAGGGTTAACAGTGCAACAGCTGCTCCCAAGCTGTGCTGGCTGCTTCCATTGCAGGGGATCGGTTCTTTGCAGACCTGCTGCTGCATGGGGTGAGCTGCAGCACTCACCCTGTGCTCAGGGCAGGATGGCACTGGTTCTGCTTTGTTGGACTGAAAGATTCCTGAGAGTCACTCCTGCACAATAGGAAGTGACACTTGTCTTATCCTGACAATCTGTCTGTTAGCAAGCTGCCGACCTGCTTCTGTCTTGCAGCATTAGGGATAGCATGGGAGCGGACTGATGGTGCTGGCGGCCTCTGCAAGAAATCCATCCACTGGCTGCTCAATTTTTGGTCCATCTCTTCCAAGTTCAAGCCAGTTTCCCTAACGCATCCCAAGCAGGCGGCCTTTCGGGACCCATTGCTATTGACAGGGCTCGAGCATCGTGCACGTGTTTTCATTTAAATTTCAGTGCTTTGCTGATGAGCAGAGCCTATGACTTCCTGCATGGTGACGTCCAGGGCTGCAGCATCTGGGAGGGCTTCTGAGGATATAGGGGAGGGGCTCTGGCTCTGCTCTGTTGTAATGCACTTACTGCTCCATTTAGTCAGGTCATTGTTTAAGCCTGGTCTTCAATTTGACATAAATGATTTGCTTCCAGCAGATGGTAAGCTACTATTTTTTGCCCTCATTTAAATAGGAAAGCTGTACGCTCCCAGAAGATGAAAGAGGGGCACGGTGCTGCTGACATACAGTAGATTACGAGGGCTGGTCTGGTGAGAATTAAATCCGGGCGGTTCCAATGTGCCATCTGTGTTGTGGCTGCTTTCCCTGTGTGCCCAGGCAGATCCCCCCCCATCTCACATTACTGCAGGCATCCCTTTTGTTCAGGACCCAAAGCATCAGCACCAGAAGCTGACGGATAGGAGATACTCAATGCTAACCGTGCCTCTAATAAAAGGTGTTAAATTTTGCAAAAGCAGTTACTTATGGCATGGTTCTATTGGACCTTTTTGTCCCTTTGTTGGACCTTTGTTGTCCCATAGCCTCAGTAGTGGTGCTGTAGAGGTTCTGCTGCTTAAAGTTGTTCCCATTTCTAGGGGTATTTATTGAGAGGCATTTGAATTTCTTATTTTGGTTAAAAAAAAAAATGAAACCACTCAGTCTTCTGCTGTGCTTTCTCAGTGGTACCAAAAATCATCTCTGTTACTCAAAGACATGTTCTGCTCACAGCTCTCCTCTTCCATCCCAGAACACACCGTGGTTGTGCAGGCAGCAGAGCTGTGCTCGCTCTTTGCAGAGATGTGCTGTGTGCTTTCTCCATGCGTTGCAAAATGGGAAAGAGTGCACTTGAACAGAAGCACTGCTGCTGCTGCAGCTGTTGGATTTCTGTTTTCAGCAGGAGTGTCTCTCTTGTTGGCATCTCCAAGCTTTGATGGAGCTGTGGTGCTCAGTGAAGCCTCACGTTTTTGGGTGGGAGGGTCAGGCAGCGTGTTCTAGCAAAAGGCTGTAGTTACGTGGTGTGTGGCATCACTGCAGGTTGGTTTGTGTTCTCAGAAATGCAGTGCTGCTGGGGCTCTCCTTTTTCTTCTTTAGGTTGTTGGCTGCAGTTGCAATCTCCTCTTATCTGGCCACGTATTTCTGCTTGTTTAAAGGCAATCAACTTCTGTGTGCCTCATGCAAAAAGTGACTCTTAGATTTTTTTGGGGTGGGAGGAAGAGGAAGAAAAGGGAAGTAGGTACAAAAGAATGCCCTATGGGAGGGATGGAGCCAAAGGCTGAGGGACAGCTCTTTTCCAACATCTGCAGGAGGAAAGCCCACACTGGTGTGTTGACACTGAGGGTGGATACCCCCTCTCTGTTCACTAAACACGACGAAGCATCGTATCAAAATTACCCATTAGAAGCAGGGTAAGCAGTCAGCCAACTTTTAAGGCTGGGATTTGTTTTGTTCAAAAGATTTTGAAGAAGAGAAGGAGGATGAGTGTAGGTTGAAAGAAAATTGCACTCCTTACAGTGATGCTATGGGGCCTTGGGTGGAAGCTGGGCTGTGAGCTGTGAGGCCAGAGGGGTCGGGGCATCTGGGGGGCTGAGGGTCTGACTGCAGGGCTGGTAGGTTCAGAAGACCTGCTGTAACCATGTGCAATGAAGTTTGCTTCCTATTGCTGTAGACTTCCTGTCTGAAGTAGGATGTTCTTAAACTCTGAAATGCTTAAACGCAGATCCATACGTGAGCGCTTTGCTGGTGAGGTATTTACTCAGCAATCTCTAAAGGCAGCATGGGACCATATCTGAATTTTTCTGTGCTTTGTGTATTTCTGTAGCATAAAATGCCCTCTCTCCACTGGACCAGAAATCTCCCTCCAAAACCCCTCAGTGACAAACGTGGCAGTTAGTGCAGCTGAGCAGCAGTGCTTCTGAATGCAAAACCAGAAGGAACGAGTCCCTCTGCATCCAGTGTTATGAGAGCTGGAAAACCTGGTACAACTGCAATGGAGAAATGTATTTAAAACCCACTTTTTGTCTAAATAACGAGCGAGAGAGCAGCAGAGCAGGAACTGGGCTCTTTGTGTCAGTTCTACTGTAGATATCCTGCATGGGAACAAAATGCTGTTGAGCAAAGATTGAAGGAATGGGCTCCTGGAGTACCGCAGCCTCTTGGTTGTGTGTCTCACTTGTGAGCTCCGTTGCTTTGGGTTGAGGCAGCTGCCAGCCCAGGCAGGGCTCAACTCTTACAACAAGATGCTCGAGTGCACTCTGTGGGTTAGCAGTGCTGGTGGCTCGCTGCCACGATTCCGTGTTTACTGGGAAGGGCAGGGAAGGGAAGTGCTCCTACGTGCCCATCTCCACATCCCCTGCCCTGGGAGGGGGATTTGGCTGAGGGAAGCTGAGCTCTGACGCCATTCCTGGGGGGCAGAGGAAAGATGTGGAGATGTTTATTGGAGTCAGGCTGGTCTTCAGACTCTGGGATGAGTGCTGTCTGCAGTGCACAGTGGTAGCTGCTTTGAAATCCAAGCAAGCAAACGGGCTGTTTCCAGAGATGTTAGTGATTAAAAAGAGAAAGCTACATCCAGAGGAAGTGTTTGTTTGGAGGCTGTCTTGTTTATCGCCTTGCTGAGGCTTCTTTTCTGCTGTTCCTTACCTTCACTCCTGATTTCCAGAGCCGTAATTCTGCCTTTTTGTTTTTGAGACAGCAGAGCACTTCAAACGTGTGTTTTGATAACGGTTCTTATAAATACATTTATTCAAAATAAACACAGAGGGAAGCAGCAACTAAGCATCCTGTTGGGCAGCAGGTGCACGGCTGTTTGCTGCGTGCTCAGGATGGGGCAGTCCTGCAGCATGGCAGGGAGCTGGCTGAGTGCTGCATCTGCCAGCACCTTTCCTTTCATTGGGACTTCACAGCCTTCTCGAAGAGCCTCTTCTGCCTTAACCTTGCGAAAACAAACTCCTGCAAGACTTCTTTGAAAGGTGAACGCTCAGGTCACTCAGCCTTTCCTCACAAGGAAGATGCTCCGATCCCTTCATCATCTTTGTGTCCCTCCGCTGGACTCCTCATAGGAGATCCCTGTCTTGTTTCAACTGGGGAGCCCAGAACTGGACACAGTATTCTAAATGTGGCCTCGCCAGGGCAGAGTAGAGGGGATGGATCACCTCCCTCAACCTGCTGGCCACACTCTTGAATTTCAGTGCATCCCAGGATCCCACTGACCTTCTTGGCCACTGATATCTCATAGCCAACCTGTCCAGCTCACTGTGTGGGCAGCTGTGCATATGGTCTGGTGCTGCAAAACCAGGCTAAAATGAGCCCTGTGGCTCATTCCCAGAGTTGGCTGCTGTGGTTGGGCCAGTGGGTAGGATTTTGGGGGTTTCAGAGATCCTTTCCCAAAAGCAGCTTAACACTGAGTCCCACTGCTGGATGGTCAGATCTCTGCTGCCCACAGTGCCCAGCAGGCTGCCAGGGGTCCCCTGTGGAAAAGCAGCATTGCTGAACTCAGGAATTGTGCATTACTGGGGGAGGAAAGTCAGAGCAGGTCCCTAATGCTGCTTTGTTATAAACCACAGCTTTAGCAATAACATTAAGCTTTTGCATTAAATGCAAGGTTAGAGAGCTTTGGAAAGCTGGGGAGGCTTTTGTCTTCTAAGCACTCTGTTTATTTTGACAATTAGTTGGAGCTAAATTAAAATTGTCGGCTGCACCGATACGTAGGAGGGTGAGATCTTAACGTGTTCCTGAAGTTTGTGCTCTGTGGAAATGTTTGTGTGCTGAGGTTTGGGCTGGGGGATTGGGAGGCATATTGGATTATATGCTATTTGCTCTGCGTAAGCAGTGGCAATTTATTGCTGCAGATACATGTGATGCAGTGCACAAAGATTAGTTCTATCCTCTCTAAAGCATGATTATTTTAGGGCCTCTTTATACCTTAAATAGATATTCCCCGCATGTGATTTCCATCTTTTTGTGTCAACAGCCCAGGCTAAAGTTGAAATAAACATTGCATCAGCTTAATAACGCAGCTCTGAAGAAATCTGCTCTCCATTATGGAGATTGTTTGGAAGCCTTTTAGTCTTAAATTTTTCAGATGTTTGATGGTGCAACGCAGAGGTCTCATGAATCCCAAAGTGCTCTCAGCCTCTCTGGGTCTGCCTTGTGCTGGGCAGGGGGCTGTTTGTTAGTACAGCTCCGAGCACAGCAGTTGCTCCTGTTTTTGCACCCCCCTTTTTAGATCATTTTGAGGTTCTGCAACCTGTGTCAGGGTCACGTAGATGTGAGCAACGCAGGTGGGTGTGCAGCTCCTGACCTAATAACAGCTCCTGTGGGCTGGGTGGGCTTTGTCTCAAGCAGCAGATCTTCCCTTCCCATAGCAGCTGGGCAGGGGGATGCTGTAGTGCTGTGAGCCCCTGTGGGCCGTGTGGGATTTTTGCATGGCTTGGTAGGAGGAAGAACATCTCATCACGTGTGTGTCCTCATCTGCTCTGCGTCTAGACACTGTGCAAGAGGGAAAGGGGACTCGTGAAGGAGTGAACCTCAGGACAGCCATGTGGGCTCTGCTTCCCCTTTGCCTTGTTCTCAGATTTTAACCATTCTTGCTTGCCCAGCTGTAGATGCGATGCCAGGGCATCAGCCAGCGTTGTCCAAGTGGTGAAGGATGCATGGGCGAGCAGCCATAGAGCTGTCTTCTGTCAAAACAAGCAGAATGAGTTATTTGTTGCCTTATTTTGTAGGCTGGAATCAGCAGGACAGGGCGGTGTGGTGGGTGGTGTGTCGTGTCCCGTCCCCAGAGGTGCTCAAGGCCAGGTTGGATGGGGCCCTGGGCAGCCTGGTCTGGTATGAAACGCGGAGGTTGGTGGCCCTGCGTGTGGCAGGGGGTTGGAGATTCATCATCCTTGAGGTCTCTTCCGACACAAGTCATTCTATGATTCTGTGTCTGCCTGTGCACTGAGCCACTCGGCACTTCCATCCGCAGAGTTTGACCTCTCACACCTCTCTTGCAGCACCACCATGACAACAGAGAAGAGCCCAGCGGCAGACCCCGAGAACTCAGAGCAGCAGCAGGCGAAGGAGGAGGAAGGGGCTGCCAACACACAGAAGCAGGAGGCATCCCCAGAGCAGGGGTCGGGGCCCAAGCAGAAGGCATCCAACGGCAACACGCCCGCGGCTGAGGAGCAGGGCCGGAAGGAGCGCCGTGCCTCCGAGGGCAGGGGTCTCTCCCGCCTCTTCTCCTCCTTTCTCAGGAGGCCCAAGTCCCAGGTGTCTGAGGAGGACAAAGACACCGATGTGCCCAAGGAGGGCGGTGGGGACCAGAAGGACTCGGGGGTAGGAGCCAACCCTGATGAGGAGGAGATCCTGGTGAAGGCCCCGATTGCAGCTCCCGAACCGGAGCTGAAGACTGATCCATCTCTTGACCTCCACTCCTTAAGCAGTGCAGAAACACAGGTAAAACACTCTGCTCGGCCAGGCAGTGTGTCTGCTTAGGCAGAATTATAGCACAATTCTTATCCATTGATAGTAAGCTAGAGAAGAAAAACCCCTGAGGTGCTGCAAAGTCTCTTTGTGTATTGCATAGCTTGCTCCGCTATCAAACCATACTGCCAACTACCTGAGATTCTACTCACTCTTCAAAGCATATCTTAAAACACCCTGCACTGGCTCAGTGCTCTGCTGAGGCATGGAAATTCCCTCAAGAAGTTGGGTTTGAATTCATCATTCTCAGCAGAGCAGTTTCTCATTTGGATGCCCTTGGTGTGTGCAGAATAAAGGCAGGTTAATGGTACAAGGTGGGAACTGCAAGGAAACGTGAACCTGTGGGAGGGTTTCTTGAACTCCAAGAGGTGTATCTGTGGCATTTCAGGACTTTGTCATCTCTTCAGTCTGGGTTGTTGCTGCAGTTGCCAAATACAAGTATTTTCTACAAAAGCATCATGTAGATAGAGCTTTCTGCACAGCACACGTGCTGAGCCCAGCTCCTAGCAGCTAAAGTATGTAGAAACCGAGAGAGAGATACCCAAAATGAGACATTCACTAAGCAGCAGCTCATTTAGGCTGTCCGTTGGCCTCTCTTACTCCTTGGTGGGATCCTGGGGGGATGTAGCTCTGTGTGCACCAGTGTAGCTGCCTGGAGGTAGAAAAAGGCAGGGACCACAGCTCCTGGGACCTCCTAAAGCCCAACCAACCTATGTGTGTTGATGGAGACACAGCAAATTAATGGTAAAATCTGAACTGCATGCACTGCTGCTGTTGGGTTTTGAATGGTCTCCAGTGATGTGTTACATTTGAACTGCAAACTCTGGGTTTTTAGAGACTTTTTGAGAAATAACTGTCTGAGTTGGAGTGTTTCCAGCTGTAGGCAGTAGTTGTAAATCCAACTCCTTAAGTTTACAACGTTGCAAAGAAGGTAGCAGGTAACGTGGTTTTATTTTTCCAAATTCCTGGGCTTGTAAAAAATATGGGATGATCCCTGCTAGAGCTTTGTACCTACCAGAGTTGGGACATGCTGGGTAGCTGGAAGTTTACATTCAGTTTCAGCCCTGAAGTTGCCTCTCTGGGAGGAAATGCATGATTTCTTTCTCAGTTTAACTTTGCTTTGCACGTGAGTGTGCACAGAGAGCAAACCCACAGCCTTCCTTCAGCAAGCGCCGTTTCAGATGAAGCATTCAGGGTTTTTTTTTAGTTCTTATTTCAGATTGACGTTGGTGGCTTTTTGAACTGTGACACTCTGCAGATATTTCTGCCGTGAAAGCATTTGTGAGGTGCTGCCTGTTTGATAAATGCTGACCGACGGGCATTACGAGCTTTGATTCTCTGCTCCCTATTATCCCAGCCCTGCTGGGACAGAAGTCAGCGGCTTGTGGACGTTATTGAGTTTCTAAATACCACAGCCAGCAGTGCCTGCATGCGGCTGTGCCTGGCTGTGATTTCATGAGATGCGATGGGCTGAATTAACAGCTCACCACTGGCTCAGATCAGGGCTTGGCTTTCCCTTCCTCTGCCACAGCCGCGTGCATTGGGGCACTTCCAGCACTTGTCCGAGCCTGCTGTGGACTCATTTAACCTGCTGAAATGGCTGTTTAAGAAAAAAACACTTCCTTCCTTCTTCTGTTCCCAAACTGTGTCGTTTTCTGCTACTTGAGCGAGTTAAGCTGGCTCCTGAAGTGCTTCAGTGGGCAAAGGGAGAGGTTGTCAGGGCCGAAAGGTGACTTCCCCTTTTGGTGACCTGAAAATTGGCATGATCTAACCTGCCCCAATTTCTCTAATCAACCCCTTTTTGTTTTTAGCATCGTTTATTAAATGAAGAGAATGACTTGAGGCACTGTACAGATTGCCACTGCTCAGTGTGCTTGTTGCACTCCGGGTTGTGGGTTATGCATCTGGGCTGATAACAAATGTTGGGCTGCAGCGCTTGTTTCATGGGCTGGGTTTTTGTTTGCCCCATCTAACTGGCTGTGTGGGTGTGCTGGGGTTTTCAGCCTGCGCAGGAGGAGAGGAGGGAAGAGCAGGAATCGGACAGCAAAGACCTCGAGGGCAAGGAAGGAGGTGAAGGGAAGGAGGAGAGCGCTGAGGCAGAGCTGAAGCCAGAGGCTGCAGAGCCCAAAGCGGACAAGGATCTGAAAGCTGCCCAGAGATCCATAAGAAGACACAGAAACATGTACTGCAAAGTTGTCTTGCTGGATGACACCATCTTTGAGTGTTCTGTGGACGTAAGTACATGCAGAGTTTGTTTCTTCTTTTTTCCCTTTCACTTCTCCTCCAACTACCACCAACACTATTTAATGGGGATCTAATTTGCTGCCAGTGATTTACACAACAGCCTTTACTGCACAGCCACCTTGCTGTAAGCTGCCATAACTTATTCAGTGTGTTGTGAAAATCTCTGCATTTCACCCCAGGAGTTGGTTTTGTTTCTTGCTCTGTGATTTCCAGGCACCTTGTTTTTAAAGGTGAGTGGAGGTTTAGAAGAATGTTACCCCTCTTGCTGCTCATCTTCTCTCTCATTTTCATACCAGACGAGAGTTGGGTTTATTGTGCTGTGTTGGGATTGTCTAAATATCTTCTGCCTCTTTCATCTGAATAAAATGTGTTGTCATGTTAATCTGTGCTTTTCTGTTCACCCACAGTGCCTTTGACTGTCAGGCTGCTGGCGATCTCCCGTAGCTTGGATGTAAAGAAAAACAAGCTGCATTTAGCTCAGGGTTTGAATATGTTTGCAGTAAACAATTTAAAATTATTATGTTGACTTACAGCACTGCAAAGAGCTTTTATTCTGCTTTATTTTGTGCGTTCTCTCGCTGGGCTGCCTTGCTGTCAGGGCAATAAAAAGCGAGCAGAAATGCCTATTTCAGTATTGAAGTGCTTGCCCAGAATATTAATAATCAGGCACTCACCAGTGGAACACACATCCACCAGCTTGTTTTCCTCGTCCCACTAGCTAAAAGGTATCTGGGCACAGGGCTCCTTGTGGGAACGTCACCTCGGGTGATCCTGGGCAAGTAGGTCAGTGCTGGCAGTTTGTGTAACAGCACAGCCGTTGTTGCTGAGCGGGATCAGCACTGAGCATTGCTGCAGCACTGGGTGTTTGTTAGGGATTTCATGTGTAGCCCCCCAAAAAAGCCAGCTGCTGTCTGCCAGGGTGGTGCTGGCAGCCCCTTTGCTGTGCTGGTCTGGCACAGCCTGCATGTGCACAGCATGGCAGTGGGCTCAGGGCGGCAGAGAGGCAGCGGCTGCTATCGATGAGCAGCTCTTAACTGCACGAGTACCCTTGGCTTTAATGCCAGTAGCATCTTATAGAGGGCTGGAGCATCTCTCCTTCAAAGACAACAGGCTCAGGGAGCTGGGCTTGTTTGGAGAACACTCTGGGGAGACCTCATTGCAGCATTTGGGTACTTAAAGGGAGCTTATAATGAGGGGAGAGACCATTTGCACAGGCAGACAGTGATAGGACAAGGAGAAATGGCTTTTAACTGAAAGAAGGGAGATTTGGGTTAGATGGGAGGATAAATCCTTTATCCACAGGCAATGATGCCCTGACCCAGAGAGCTGTGGGTGCCCATCCCTGGAGCTGCTCAGTGCAGGGTTGGATGGGCTCTGCTCAGCCTGAGCTTCTGGGGGGCAGCCAGCCCATGGCAGGGGTTGGGGTGTGGGGGGCTGTAAGGTGTCTTCCAACCCAACCATTCTGTAATTCTAATCTAGAATTTTGAGAATTCAAGTCTTAATTAAGAAGGATTTGCAAAAGTGTAGGCAAAGACCAGCACCGGTGCCTTTATTCAAAGAGAATAAGTGCTTTCAGACGTTCCTTCCAGCTGACAGCCATAGAAAGCTTTTAATTCCTACATGTCTTCAAGTGCCAGTTCCTTGAGAAATATCCCAGGCTAACACATGAAGTGCATTAACTGTAGAGCTGCAGCATGTGTGCTACAGGGCTGGAATAAAACACGGCTGTGGGCTTTGATCAATTGCCATGCAAATATGACTAAAAGGGGAGATGCCAGCACAAGTGATGCATTAGTAAAGCTTATTTGGCGTCACTGGAACTGCACTTTCTTTTATCAAACCCTCCAATAGAATTCTCTGCTTTTGGTTACCATAGTTTTGTGCCTTTAGGGATGTTTTTCTTCATGCTTTGGACTAAAAGGGTATCAGTTCCTAGGGCCGGCTCATTCACATCACTTCTGCAGGATTTTGGAAAAAGAAAAGAAAAAAGAGTAGATGGAGATACTCAGAGTGTTTCTGGAGGCAAGAAGTTGAGTGCTAAGCAGCTTTCGGTGTATAAGGCAAAAATAGGGAAGCTAGGTTTAATCAGCAGATGGGGCTGAGGAAATGGCTGTGGAAATGATGGCCTTTTGTTCTGAGCCACTGGGTCTTTCATGGAGCTGCTGAGCCAGGCTGCCTCCAAATGGGGGCCGTCATGGAGGGCTGCAGCAGCTTCATGTCTCACACTGGCTGCCATTTAAACAGCACTTGGTTGTCTGAGAACCTGATTTCAAGCTAGTCGACACTTTTCACCTTTCTTTGTAGTGTCTACTGTTTGATTCTGTTGCCATTCTGCAGACAAAAAGCAGCCTATCCTCTGGAATCTCTTCTATGTCTTTGCAGAAACATGCCAAGGGGCAGGATCTACTTAAGAAAGTCTGTGACCACCTTAACCTCCTGGAAGAAGACTATTTTGGTTTGGCCATATGGGACATGCCAACCTCCAGGGTAAGAAATTGCTCTTTTATGGATGGATTCAGCTCTGTGCAAAGCTGTCCTCCGTGGAGATGGGGATGCATAAGCTGCTGATGCTCTTCTTAAAACTACTTTTGATCCCCTCGCTGAGAAAGAACTAAAAGGGCTTTTTGTATTGCGACTTGAAGAGGAGGTTAGCTCCCCTTAGGTGATATTAGATGGACCTAAATGCTGACACGCTGCAGGAGCACTTCACTCCTTGAGCCTGTGTTCATGGAAGGCACACAGCTGTCAGCAGGAGTACAACTGCTATGCTTTGGGCACGGAGGAGTCATTGCATGGAGGTTCATTTAAAGTAGGGGCAGACCTGGGCTGTGGTGCTCAGGGAGGCCTTGGGTTTGCTTTCCTGTTCCTCCTCTGACTTGTGACTCCCCTTCCTCTTGTTTCAGTAACAAATCCTGGGCTTTGAATTCATGCTGGATTTATTTTACCTTTGGTGTCCTCCTGTTTCAGAGCAGCGCCAGCAAACGTAGCCATTCTTAATAACAAGTGGTTCAGTGCATTCTTTGAATGATAACACTGAGCTGTGCTGGTAGCTTTATCACCTTTGTGATGGGAACACGGGCAGGGAAGTGGGAGTGAATCAAGGCTTAGAATGTACAGTGGGTGAGCTTGTAGCAGCTGCTGGCTCCCAGCACAGATTCAGCTTCTGCTACCTACGTGCCAGCCTAAAACACATCCTTGGTGGTGCCTGGGAGGACTCCTGGGCTAAGATTTGGGATTTTTGTGTTTGTTTTTTTAATTGTTTCTGTATATTTCCAGCAGGAAGTCACAAATCCCTAAAAGCTGTTAGGAATTTCAACAGTAAAGTATATGTATGTCCCTTTTCCATGAGTATTGTGCCTTTGAAAAGGGAAAACACGGCAGGGGTACGGAGCACCAGCTGCTGCCTTGGCACTACTGTCAGCATTTGGTGGGTTTGAATTGAGGCCTTTTCATACCAAAATTCTTACTCAAATAGTTTTGGTTTAAGGACTCTGGTTGGTTGGACCAAAGCAGTGCCTTATCTTTTAAACCCCTGGTTACACTTTAACTTGAGCAATTACTCAAACTCTGTTTAATGAAGCTAGCCAAAAGTGTGCTACATTGAAAACAAGGGGCCACTTTTATGTCCTTCAAACCAGTTTCATCAGTCCGCACTCTGGCTGCTCCCTTGCTTCACCTATAGCTTCCATGTCAGGCCAGTTTCCAAGATGTATTTGTTGTTAAAGGACTAAATAATTGAAAGTATGTATTTTTAATATGCAGGCAAAACAAAGCTCTGTTTGTCCTGTTTGTGCCACAGGCAGCAAGCTGCCCTGCTGGCTCTGGGTGCTGCCTGACCTGAGCTCAGGGGCTGTGCAGCTTTTTAACCACAGAGACAGAAAACAGATTGCTCTGTCAGATCATTGTGTCAGGGCTGAGAGTGCAGGAAGGTAAAGTTGCTCTAGTGCAGAGGAAGCTGCTCTCCTGTTTGTCCTGATGGGGGACCTGCCACCAGGTGACTGATTCACTGTTAGAACTGATCTCAATAGGAAGTCTGTAGCTGTGCTTCTTCACCTCCTGGCAGCTTGCAGAGCAGCAGGGAGATGCAGACCTCTGTTCAAGGGCAGTTAGAAGGCTGCATGCAGGTTCTCCCATCCATAAGCAAAAAACCTTCCTGGTGATGGGTGTTTTCAGAGTAGGAATTACAGACGGTACAGGTGGACAGGGCACTGCTTAGCACCAACGCAGCCCCAATGCCAGTGTGTACATAGGGATGCTCTGCTTAAAACAGCAGCTGTAAAGAGAAAGCAAGTGCAGGAGCAGCATGCCTATTTCTCAGATGGATTTCCTATCACTAGCTTAGGTTAGGGAGGCCAGCATATAAAAAGATAAGATTACACGTAAGCATTGCTGTCTCCCTGCCACAAAGCTAACAGTCCTTCTAGTCAAGAGAGATTGCTGCGGGGGCTGCAGTGTGTCAGTTCTTGCACCTCAGGAGATCCAGATGTGCAAATCTTCCTCAGTCCTCAGCACTGCACAGAGGCAGGAGTGCTGGGAGCTGCCCCCTCTGTGCTTGGCAAAAACAGGAGTGTTGTTCTGAGGCTTCTGTTGCACCATCATCCCACAAAACCCCAAATTACGGGGTAGGGGGGAGGGCTGGGGGGAAGGATATATTTCTAAATATATTTCTAAATTTATAGCTGAGATAATTACTAGAAACTTGAGTCATACTTTAAAGAGACTGAGTTTATGTCACGCTCTCCAGCTGCTGGATGTTTTCTCTCCCATTTTAGTGATTAGGTCATTAAAGAACACAGCTAATAATAGAAGGTCTTTCCATCTTTGTTCTCAGGAGGGTAAGTATGCAGATAAGGGGCATAACAAGAATGCAGACACACAATTTGTCTGTTTTCAAAGGCCTTTGAGGAAAAATGTGTTGCACAAGTGCTCCCCTTGGCTGGGTTTGCCTGAGACCATACCTGCTGGGATGCGGTTGCAGCCTTTTCTAATATGCTGCTTTTAAAAAAGACAGTGAAAATAGGATCTGACAGTGCAGAATGTGCTGTGTGCTGAGTTCCCTCAGATGCTGTTGCTGTGTTTTCAGGAGCCAGCATGAATTCATTCATTTAAACCCTTTTCTGTAAAGGCTGCCTGCGTGGTGTAGGGTGCTCATCGGCTGTGTGTGCTGAGCCTCTGAGTTATTGGGGTCATCTCAAAGGAGACAGAACAGCTTCATATTGGAAACTGTTCATTCATATTCATTGTCGGATTGGAAATTCACATGCTGAGGCTTCAGACTGGAGTAAAACTTTGGAAACATGCTCTCCATCTTCAGTTTCCATGGTTGCATCCATGCCTGGCGTTGTCTTTTTGCTGTGCTGTTGATGACTTGCAGTTTGCTGTGGTGTTTCTGTAACGTCTGTTATATTGTGAATGCTTTTATTCCCTTACAGACGTGGCTGGATCCTACCAAAGAAATAAAAAAACAAGTTCATGGTAAGTGGATGGGATTTATCAGGTGGGGGTGTGTGTCCTCTCCCCTTCCTTGCACACATGTGGCTCTGGTGTGTGGCCCTGACTGTTGGGCAGGTGCTTGGGCAGGATCAGCATGAGTTCAAGACATCTGTGCTTTCTTTCTCTTCTTCTTAAGTATTTAGCTATGCTCTACATTGAGGAAAAGTGTCATTTCCTTGCAAAAACATAGCTTGGAGTGTGTTTGCCCTGTGCAAGCCCTGCTCTCCTTACTACTACCAAACAGGGTGGAGAGGGAGATGTCAGCAGTTGCCATGTAAAATCTAAGAGGTGGCTGTTGGAGCTGAGCCCCGCTGCATTCTGGAGTGAAGCAGTGTGGGCTCCAAGGTGGTTTTAGGGTCCAAACAGGGATAGTGGAATGATAAACAAAGGCCTCAAGCAGGATCAGCACCAATGCCACGTGCTTTCTGAAGGGCTTTAAGCTCTTCTAGCGCTGAGTTCATTCAAGATGAGGGCAGTGTCAAAGTTAAGTAAACTTGTGAGGCTTTTGTTTTCTTTCAGGGACAGCATAGGGTTTGACTGCTTCACGAGTAAATGCTGTTCTATGGGTGTGCTTTGGGGGCACAGGATGAAGTGTATCACTGCATGACTGAGGTTTTAATCAATCGTAGCAAGTTAGCAGCAGGCACGTATTGTCTTCCTGAAGCAAAGTTTTTTTGGAACTACAGTGCTAAAAGGCACAGGAGAAGGGTGTTCCAGGGTTGCTCTGTGATGTGATTAGGAGCTGCATTGCATGTGCATTGGGCAGCACACACAAGTGACCTGCTCAGCTGTGTCATTGAGCCAGGCAGCTAATTGTACCACAAATAATGCTACTTCTCAACACAATTACAGGGGTCCTCGTTGTAATGTGTGCAGCAGTGCTGTTTGCAGCAAGCTTTATTGCCACAGCTTGCTCTTGAGTTGTAAAGCTCTTCTTGCCCTAGTGCTTGCTGCTCCTTCCAGATTGATGCCTGTGCTGAAGTGTGCTCTGCCCACATGGCCGCAGCACATTAGGCTGTTGAGTGAATTAGCACATCTGTTCCTTATGAGACATTTGAAAATTGGGTTGAGTGATGAAACACTAATTCATTAACCTACAGCACGTCTGACCTCTCTTCATGAATCTTCTTTTTTTTTTATCAGTGAAGAAGTATTTGAGTAACTTAGCCTCTTGGGATTGAATTTAATTGTTTTTTTTCCACCAGTTGTGGCATCTTTCACATGTATTCATCTGCCCTGCTTTGTTTTCTCATGTGTGTATCCTAGCTCTTGTAAATGGGATTGTATCTTTTGCCATCTGCCTCAGCAGCAGTGAGCTGTGTGGGGAGCAGTACTGGAGCTCACGTTTGGGTCTGTTAGCTGGCTGTTGCAAAGCTCTTCCGTTGGGTTTATTTTTCTAAAACTTCTCTTTGTATTTTCAGGAGGCCCCTGGGATTTTACTTTCAATGTCAAGTTTTATCCTCCGGATCCTGCTCAGCTGACAGAGGATATAACGAGGTGAGTGCCCCATTCATCTTGCTAGCAGATAGAGAGCTTGCTGAGCAGTGCTGGGAGCACCTTCAGGAAGCTGCTGGAATCAGATTAGCAGTGGATAGATGGATACCTCATCCCTGGAGGTGTTCAAGACCAGGTTGGATGGAGCCCTGGGCAGCCTGCTCTAGTGCCAGATCTGGAGGTTGGTGGCCTTGCCTGTGGCAGGGGTTGGAACTTAATGATCCTTAGGGTGCCTTCCAACCCAAGCCATGCTGTGATTATAAGATTCCATGATTCTCTGAAACAGAAGTTTTTAATACCGAAGCATTGCTCCATCCTTTAGGTCATCCTGAAGAACTGTTTGGAGGGGTTCTGTTTGTTTGGATGGAATGGTTGTGTGTATGGGGATGCTCCCTCCCTTCACCAAAGTCCACGTACTGAAAGCAGTGTCTTTGTAGTCATGTTTTTGTATGGGAAAATGCACTTTTGTTTTAAAAGAAACTTTTCTGATGATAGAAAGTGTCCTCTGTTTTTTTCTGGAGTGGAGGTGACCTGAAGTCCTCTTGTCCTCCAACTGTGGAGTACAGTGATGATCATCCCATAATTAAAAATACACATGAGAAAAAACACTGTGCTTAATTCACAGTGGTGCAAAATAATGACTTTGTTCAGTGCTCGGGAGCAAATTTCCTCAGGTCTCTGTGGTCTCTGTAAATAGCATTGTTGTTTTTTTTTCCTGCCAAAGGTATTACTTGTGTCTTCAGCTTCGACAAGACATCATCTCAGGGCGGCTGCCTTGTTCCTTTGCAACTTTGGCTCTGCTGGGTTCCTACACAGTGCAGTCCGAGCTGGGGGACTATGATCCTGAACTACACAGCACAGATTACATCAATGAATTCAAACTGGCTCCAAACCAGACCAAAGAGCTTGAAGAGAAGGTTGTGGAACTTCATAAAACATACAGGTAACGAGCAGTGGCACCTAAGAACTGTCTTTTTAGATTGCTCTTTTTTGACAGGTTCCTCATATGAGTGCCCCTTTTCAACAATATAGCCATGAAAGTGGGTTTTATTTCATATAAAAGCGCAGATTTCCTTGCTTTAACCTCCTCGTTTCTCTTTTCATGTGTTTGTTTTTGGATTTGTGACACGAGTTTTGGGTTGTGATCTGTTGGAACAGATCCCATGTCATTATGTATGTGCTATAGTCTGCAGCGTGCTTGGAGTTTTCTGCTGCCACACATAACAAGTAATGTGTTATGGTGTGGAATTATTCCAAGTAATGCTTGAGGGACAAAAATGCATTATGCTGTCATCGTGTCCACAAATGCATTAGTGACCTGGGCAGATGTGTGTTGTTCTGGTGGGGCTGGAGGGCTCTGATGTCAGATCTGAGGGTCACAGTGGCAGATCCTCCTCCTCATCTCATCTTGACCTTATTTTTGTAGATGCTCTCAAGTGCTTTGGTTGCAAAAGCTCCATGGAGCAGTGTGCTCCCAGAGGGGTGACATGGAGAGCATCCATAGCCAGCAAGCAGCTGCACAGTTCCAGTGATACTTTTGTATTTTTAAGGGAAAAAAGCCCATAAAAGTGCTCCAAGGTACCAAGGTGTTGTGGAGGTGTTGCACTAGCAGCCCTCTGACCTGTGGGAAGCTGCTGGCTATGATACACTGATGATGAGAGCAGAGCACATGGAAACCAATAACCGAAGTGCAGCCATGGGGGTGGGCATAGACCCCTGGCTATCACCAAAGCTACGATTAATGCCTCACTCAACCATGCAAATCAATACTTGATCTTGATTCCCCTCCATCTGCACTAAGAGGAATGAGGGGCATTAAGTACTGGGCCACTGACAGGCTTCATGACTTGGAGTCAAAGGCCGTCGGCTGTGCCAGAAGCAGCAGATCACATTGCTGAATTATTCATTGCCTTTGTTACAAGATTACTTGACTGTGTGGGACATAGATTTTTTTAAATGCACTCGTGTGTGCAGTAGGAAGTGTGTAATATGTGTGCATCTCATCTCTGGTCCGTGTTCTGTGAACTGTCAGAGGATTTCCAATAGAAAAGTGCTCCTTCTCTCACTGCTTTATTTGCAGAGCAAAGGTGCGTGTTGGGAACAGTCACTGCTCTCTGGTCCTGTGCAGGACACTGTCCTTGCAGTGCTCTTTGTCTTACACACTGCTAAGTACTACCATTTATATTGCACACTGCATGGATGTGAGTGCTCAGCAAGAAAGACATCAGAACTGTGAACAAAATGAACAAAATGGAGTGTTTGCAACTGAATACTCTTCCAGCTGAGCTGCTGAATGTACCTTGCACAACTGAAACTTATTAACAGGGGCACTTCAGTAATGTTGATAATAGCCTCCATTATCAGGATGTTGCTGTTAAGCAAAGTTCTGTTGTGCTGCCCTTCCTGCAGATGGTACCATCTGTTCCCAGAAAATGTCTCATTCGTCTTGTGTGCCCCAGCAGGAATACCTGCAATGTGGTTTCAGCTGTCCTCAAACAATAGCTGGGTTTGGGAAGGTCTCAGGCCATGTGCTTACCATGTACAGTACCTGTTCCTGCTTGCCTTCAGCTGAATTGGAGTGTTCTCCACCTCGAGTTTTGAACCCTGTGCCACACTTTTTTCACAGATCAATTACTTTCTAGTCTGGTGTCAGTAGCACTCAACTGAAGAATGATGCTTCTGTTTTATGAGGGTGTCTCAAAATGCAAACTTGTGCATTCAGGGCAACTTAGTAATTCATCATCTGGGCACAGATTTGCTTGTGCTCAAAGCAAAAGATCTAACAAGTAAATGATTTTGTGAAATCTGATGTGTCTCCTCATAAAAGCAGCATTTATGGAAATGCCAAACCCTTTCTCTCTTTCCCCAGATCCATGACTCCAGCCCAAGCAGACCTGGAATTCCTTGAGAATGCAAAGAAGCTGTCAATGTATGGAGTTGACCTTCACCACGCCAAGGTGAGAATCAGTGGAAGGTGGGAGATTAATTAAGAGCTTCAGGGAAAGACTAAAGGAGTAATTTGGAGGACACCCTGTAACCCAGTATAACTCTGACTCTGGTCTCTGCTTAAATGTACGTGTACTTTCTCAGGACTTGGAAGGAGTGGATATCACTCTGGGAGTCTGTTCCAGTGGCCTTCTTGTTTACAAAGATAAGCTGAGAATCAACCGCTTCCCTTGGCCCAAAGTCCTGAAGATTTCCTACAAACGCAGCAGCTTCTTTATTAAGATTCGCCCAGGGGAGGTATGTTATGTCTCCTTTGGGGTGTTTTATTAAATTATCTTCTGATATCTTTGGGAAGGAAGCAAGCTTCCTACTGAGTTGGCATTTTATACTCTCTTGTGCTTCTGATATTGGCTTGACCCTAAGTTCAGCTCTTCAAGTAGAGCTCAGTGACCTTGCTGAAGTGCTGAGAGACAAGGAAAACTTTAATGTGTCATCCAGCACCACCTCCTGGCACAGTCTGGTATTCCCACATCCAGGCTGGAAGCAATTCACAGCTGAAGTTGTTAGAGAGCCTCCTCCTTTTCTGGAAATGTGGCAAGATATGGGGCAGATCGTTACTTTTCTCACACCTGAGCTCCTCCTGCACATCCGTGGAGCGAGCTTAGTGCTTTTGGGCAGGGCAGGTAGATGGGCTGGGGCTGCACTTCTGTAACAGTTGCTTCTTGCCAAACCTAAATCACTTATGTGTCCAACAGCAAGAGCAGTATGAAAGTACAATTGGATTCAAGCTACCAAGTTACCGGGCAGCAAAGAAGCTGTGGAAAGTATGTGTTGAACATCACACGTTTTTCAGGTGAGTTTCCTAAATGGTAGGCTCCCTTTGACTAATTAATGCTGAAGATGAGTGGCTGAAGATGAGCACACCTTCAGCGTTCCTTAAGTTCCAACAAAAATCAGAGTGAAACGATTGCAGGGAAATGAAATGCTTATATTGCAATACATTTCCATGCAGCTTCCGTGTGAGGTTTTCTTCCTCATGCAGATTCCTAGATCCGGAGTCATGCTTTTAACTTGCACGTCTGCTTTCCAGGCTGACTTCGACTGAGGCCATCCCCAAGAGCAGATTCCTGGCTCTGGGCTCCAAGTTCCGTTACAGTGGGCGGACGCAGGCGCAGACCAGGCAGGCGAGTGCCATGATTGACAGACCTGCACCCCAGTTTGAGCGCACAGCGAGCAAGAGGGCCTCCAGGAGCCTCGATGGAGGTTAGTGGGCAGCTCTGCTTTGTGCCCCTGCAGCATCCTGCCTGGGTTCAGCTTGTTGGCTGTGTCTGATTTTGCTTTGGTTTGGTGAAAGTTAGGGGTTTGATCCCTTTGAAAACTTCTAAGTATTCCCTGAATGCTACTAGAATTTGCTTCTTTATTTGTGAAAAAGCAACTTATTTAATTTCTCACTTCAATGCAAGACCTGAATGTAAAAGATAAACCCTATAGCAGTATCACCAAGAACTGACTGTCAAAAAACAGCTGTGGATGTTGGTGCTGAAGGTTCCTTGCAAAGTTCTGGTGTAACCACATTCAGCCTCAGGACATATTCCTTTTGGGAGATCAAGAATTGTAGGATGTTGTTGATGTATTATGGGGTGGGGTTGAAACTAGATGATCATTATGGTCCTTTTCAACCCAGGCCATTCTATGATTCTATGTTTATTTAATGTAGATTCTTAAGTTACATTGCTTTCCTTGAGAGGGAGAGATTTGCCACTACTGCTTGAATCTTGGTCAGTGTCTGTTAAGGGGATGGTAATACTGAAGTTTGTGGCACATCCATCAGATGGGCTCTTTGCTGGCAATTTTAAAAGGTCCTGATAGCAGCAGACAGAGCACGAGAGGTGAAATGTGAAAGGGGGAGTGGTGAGAGTTTGCTGCCCTGGATCTGAGTCAGGGGGTGCTTGTAAAATTAGGACTCCCAGCTGCAATGCTGCAACCCAATGTCAGGGCATGGAAAGAGCATCCTGTGAGCGTAACGCTTCCGTCCCCATTGAGGTCTGCTGCCTTTTTCCATCTACTGTGTGGGCAGTTGTTAACATGTGCACCATTTCTTCAGCTAAACGTGCGACTCAAAAAGTTGAGTTCAGAGCCGTAGAGGAAGAGAAGCAGGAGGAGGTGGTGGTGGTTGAGGTTCCCGAACCAAAACCCGTGGATCAGTTCCGAGAGAAGCCAGGTATAGCTGTGGTGGCTACAACTCTCTGCAGTGCGTTTGCTATCCTTTCCCCACTGAGATGCCTTTACATGCTTGTTCCTGACAACTCTGACAAGTTTCACCGAGCCTGGCGGCTTGCTTTCTTGCTTCTTCTCAACGAGAGTTTTGCAGACAGAGGACAGGCAGCCTGGGAGAGTCACAGTTCTCATCCAGTTCCTGCTTTGCACCCCGCTAGGCAGCAACCTGGGGAGGTGGGGAAGCAGGCAGGATGGATGGCATTTCAAAACTGCCTCCTTATTAAATGTGGGTGTTTTTTAAAATATGGATTAGAAAACTCCCAAAGTTCTTTTCCTGTGGTCATAATACTATTCATAAAGCTTCTGGAAGACTTCATTCCTGGACTTCTTTCCTTTTTTTTTTTTGAGCCTGTTTTGGTGGTGCGAGAAATGCCTTTCATTTTGGTACATGGAGCCTAGATTTCTCTTTATTGCTAATAAATATTAACATCCTCTTATGTATATTTAAATACTACTGATGATGGCAGCAGTGGTGATGTCAGATATTGACTTTCTTCCTCACTTAAATAGGCAGTGCTTGCGATACATTACGACTGAGCATAATTCATATGCACTGTGTGCTGTTCCATTTCCCTTCTTTTACCCTGAATTTCTGCAGCGAGCATTTGACATCACTCGTGTCATCACTCGTGTCTGAAATCCAGCTCAAGGTTTCACAAAGTGATGTGGCAGATTTCCCCCCCTGCCGCTGTCTCCCCTCTGTTCCTGCAGTCAGCACAGCCCTCTGCTGTAAGAGCAGAAGATGGAGTCAGCATGTAGCACAGCAGGATGGATGGATGGACGTTCTTATGAGGTGCTCGAGAATAGTTTTCATGTCCCCCCAAAGCTCAGCTGTGTCTCCAGTGGGAAAGAACCCAAAGAGCTGATTGGTTTTAACTCTTTCCCAGTATCCTATTGGGACTGTCAGATCGAGGAGGACTGACAGGCAATTGCAGCGTGGAAAATTACTGCTGAGGAATGTTGGTTTAGAAACTCTTTGCTGTTCTGAGGCTGCCTTGACGAGGAACCTCCACTCCCTGTCTCTGTGCTGCCGTGTGCCCGCGGGTGCCCAGATGCTCCATTAATGCATGCAAACCTCTTTCTAGCCAAGCACGCGCTTGAAAGTTTTGAAATGAAACCCATTGCAGAGGAGGAAGAGGAGGAGGAGGAGAAGGTAGAGGTGGCTCAGGTTCCCATTGCTGAGCCAAAGCTGCCGGACGTGGTGCAGCAGCAGTCAGGTACCTCCACGGCTGTGCATGGCACCTCTGGTGCCCGCTGCAGTCACCTGTGCTGGGACTGCTGGGTTGGAGTGGTGCTGTAGGGCAGGCTGCCTTGTTTGCAGTGGTTTTCATTGCTGGTGAAATCACCACCAGCTTTGCCAGCGTGCCGGCCCTTGTTGTGTGAGTGGAGTGCCTTGATGTGGCTTGGCTGTGTGCTGCTGCAGTGGAACTAATGCCAGCTGTGTGTGACAGCATTCTAACACTTCTGTGCCACTGTGCCTTTCTGGAGGATTAGTTTCCATGGGCAATGTGCTGCATCTCAGACCTGGTGTTCTCTGGACCCATGGGGGTCACCTCTTCCTCTTCTTGACACTTTTGCTCCCAGTAGATACCGTCTTCTTGGCCAAGGTGGTGATGATTGCTGTTCTAAACCTTGGATTTTGGAGGAGCATTTTTGATTGTGTTTAAATCTAGAACAGTATATCAAAATAGTTATAGGTCATTAATTGAGCAAACCTGAAATACCGCAGTTCTGGATGGAGTACACCTCATCGCTGAGAGGCAGAGGAAGAGCTCAGTGTCTTTCTGTCATTTTTGCTGTGTGTCCTGGAGCTCTGAGGCACTGTGCGAGGAGCACCAGTCCTTAAGGAGAGCTGGCCTTGCAGCTTTACAGGTGGCACTGCTTCCTTTTCTGTTTAATCTTTGAGGTGGCATTTAACACACACATAACTTTTTTAGCCACACATGCCTCTGGCACTGTTGAGATAAGCCCAGTAGAAGAAGAGGAGGAGGAGGAAGAAAAATTGGTGGTGATGGGAGAACTAAAACCAGCCCTGAAGGAGCCAGGTACGACTGTGACAGCTTTTCCCCCCATGCCTGCCATGTCACAACCCCACATACAACTCCTCGGGCAGCTGTCACCGCTTCTAAGGCACAAATGCCACCCAGGTCCTGGAGCCAGATGTACTCCTGGAGGGACAGCAGCATGCCTGACTCACTGCTGTGCTGGAGGGTGGGAGGGGGAATGCAGACAGCAGTGGTAATTGGGGGCTCTAGTGTGGGTTTCAGCAAGACCTCAGGGGCTTTATCTTAAAGATATCACTTCAGTGATCAAGGCCTTGCTTTTTCACCCATCTGCCTTCTGTGTTGCTGACCCATGGATGTTCTATTCCGTACACTTTTTGGGCACAGGTGAAATGCTGTTAGCTCCTCGGTGAATGGTGTGATGTGAACTCTCACTGAGAAGCCACTTAAAACTACCATTCCTTCTTGAATTCCAGAATTATGGTGTCTTTGATAAGCTGGGTGGGCTTGGAAGAAATCCACGCAATGTGACTCTTCCTGACCACATGTATATGATGTTTTTAGTGAAATAGCAATCCAAAGGCAACACTGGGAGAACTACATAGTTTGTTGTGCCTGTAGATAAAGACCATGAATTAACTGGGGCTTGCTTTGTTGCACAGCATTAGCTTGAATGTTTGTGGAAGTTTCAGGCTTACAGAGCTCAGGGGCTGTCTGGGAAGTCAGAACTCAAAGGAAGAAGCAGGCAGTTGATTTTGTGCACACGTAGTGCTTTTTATTTCAGACTCATCCTCTCAAAAGACGATTTTTTTTCAAAGCATGTTATTCATTTGTGCACTTGCACGGATTTGGAGATGCTGGATATCTCCTTGCAGCCGTGCCTTGTGCTGCAGCAGGAGATACCCATCTCAGGCACACTGCGTGAGTCTGCTTTGGAAGCCACCTGAAAGTTGCTGTAAAGTTTTATGGTGAAGTGCTTGTCAGGGTATCTCCTTTCTGTTCTTCTTTGCATTGCTGAAGAGATCAGGGCTCTGGGGGAAAACCTGGGTTACTTTTCCAGAAACCACCCACTTCTGATTAAGGACATGCAAAGGAGATCCAGAATTCACCGCAGCTCTAAGTGTTGCTATTTTAAAGGTTGTGTTCTGATGGAGTTCTGTATGAAGGACCCAGAAATCAATGGCACAATGTCAAAAATAGATTAGCCTTTCTGGTGTGGCTTCTCTGCGGAGTGCAAGCTTGCTTTTTGTAAACCATCTTTTGTGGGGTTTTCTTTTTATTTTGTTCCAACCATCAGGAAAATAATCTCAACTTCCCCATACTAAATGCAAAAGCTGCTTCGCTCGACATCTTGATTTCTTCTTCCCTTTTTGCCTCCTTCTCCCTCCTCCTTTACAACTACAGTGCTGTAATTTGGAAACCCTTTGTGTGGAGCCACAGAAGTGCTGCCCGCTCTGACCCTTGTGCTGTCTGTCTGTCCCCTCAGCTGTGGCAGTGATAACACCTGAGAGGAGCCCACGGCCCACCTCTGCTCCTGCCATCGCCCAGAGCCACGTGGCTGAGGCAGCCCCAGCTAAACCTGATGCCAAGGAAGCCCTCGCTGCATCAAAAGTAGAAAAGGAAGCACTGAAAGTTGAGGCGAAGCGTGAGGAGGTCCTCCCTGAGAGAGCCAAAGCAGAGCAAGCTGAGGCATCTAAGGTATGTTAGTCCACATCACTTGGGGACAGGCTGGTGCCAGGCTGGAGCTGTGGCCCTGGGCACCTTCCCTTCCTGGGCAGCAGGTGGGAGAGAGCAGTAGGACCTGGATAGCAGGGAAATGCCAGCCCTGACCACAGTGCAAGGAGGGGGGTGGCCAGGTGAAGGCAGAAGGGCTGGCTGGTGGGAGCTCTGGTGCAACTAAACACAGCGGGCTGGCACATTTAAAAAGTTGGCAAGAATTGCACACAAACAGATATTTGAGTTCGTGTTAACTTGAATTCAGGGCTCATTCTTTGTTAAGCTCTATCTGCTGTTTCCTGGTAGGACAGCGTGAGCAGTTCTGGTGCAATTAATGACCCAGATATGGTCCACAGCCCAATATCTGAATGCAAATGCTCTTTAATTTATATACTTCCTCTGGATGCTTCTGAAAACCAGACTGAAATTTTAGTAGTGAACAGTGCTGTTAAGACCTTGGGGGCATTTATTATTTAAATGGAGGTTTTTTCAAGAGTATTCACACTCTCCATAGATGTCTGAGGCTTCTGCTGGTGTTGATGATAAAGATATTCGTGTGTTGTATTTTAAGTCAAAATAATGTGTAAAAATATTGTTCATAGCAGAGTGTCCTTAACATTCTGCAAATCCTATTGACTGAAAGCTCTCAGTGGTGCAGCATTGGTGCATGCCTTGAGTTACCATTTCCATGTCAGCCCAAATGTTTAGTTATTCCCAGCTGTTCCTGGAGCCAGTTTTTGGTGTGATGTGGGATGTATGTGGTCTGGTATGCACAACAGACATGAGACATATGGTCTCATCTGGCACATTCATGGGAGATCACTGTCAGTTACACCTGGGAGATGGAGGTGCAGAAGGAACTGTTGAGTAGTAAATTTCTTGACCCATGTGGCTGATAATTTCGAAATGAAAATACCAAAGGAAATCTTCAGGAGGATGTATTTGAGAATCACTCTTCTTGTTACACCCCTCAGACCCAGTAGCTTTAAAGTGAGGATAAGTAAATTTTATTTATTCCATTTCACTTATTGCAGATTTGTTGGTTTGTTTGTTTGTTGTTGTTGGTTTTTTTTTTCCCTAAATGCTTAAATATTCCTTTTTTTTTTCCCTTTAAACGTAGTTGTGGGGGGAAATGGTGGATTTGAACACATCAAATGTGCCGTTTCTCACATGTAGAACACCTTCTCACACTTCTTTTAACACCGACTGATACTTTCACCTTCAGAGTATTCAACATCCCAGTGTCCCTGAAGTGCTTTCCTTAAAACATTAAGACAATCTGGGCTCTCTGCTCATGCTCAGTAAATACCCTAATTTGTGATATTAGGTCCATTTTTATGGGTAGGTCTCTTCTTACTGGCTATACAAACACAGTACCACAGCATCCCATCTGTGCTCATGGGAACGTGTTGCTTTTGGTCATGATTTCATGGGAAGATCCAGTGAAAACATGGGCTGACAAGTATAATGCCAGCAGGAAGGCAGCCTGCAGCAGCACTAGAGAGCACTATTGCAAATGCACATCACTCTCAAGCTGAAAGAATGACCTGAAATGAACTAACAGACTGCAAGAGAGCTGCGGTGTCATTAACTCCTTGTGGAAGGCTGCATCTTGGTTTTTGCATGTGCATTTCAAAACCAGCATTTCAAAACCAACCTGATGCAGCTGTGTTTGGAAACTAAATTGTCTCTCGAGAAAAAGGCTACTAACAACAAATGTTTTTACCCATTTATTTCTTAAATGTAGGTGAGGAAAACGCACACTGAGGTCACAGTACCCACTACGGCTGGTGACCGACCCCAGGTTTGTGCCAATATCTCAGTTAGGACACTCACTATTTTTTAAGGCTATACGATGAGGTTCGACGCAGTGAAATGAACCAACCATTTTTGTGGTTTTGTTTTTCTCCCTTCTTATCACGGCCCAAACAGAAGCAGCCTGCAGAAAAAGAGGAAGAGCTGATAAGAATGAGGAAGGTCAGCCGTTTTACGCTTTCACAAAACAAATTTGCTGTATCACTCATGCATACTTGACCTGTTTAAAAAGACAGTGCTCCAGTTCCTTCGTGTGCTTTGGGTTGGGTTTTTATTTTCTTTTTTCTTTTAAACCAGAGCTGTCACATGCTTGATTTGGAAGTCTGGTGGCTGAAATGACCCACGTTGAATGTCAGAGAGGCACCACCAATCAAAGCAAAAGCCAATGAAACCCTGGGAGCTGTCTCTTTAAAGGACTCATTGCACTCATTACATTTTCCCATCCCCATGAGCCAGACCTTCCATTCACTGGTGGTGACTGTGGCCCATCCCTCACTGGCACAGTGCTGCGCTCCACTCATTGAGTTAACTTTTTAATTTGCCAATTTGTCGATCCTGCAAGAACAACCTTTTAATTTTTTGTGCTTTTCTTTTTTTTGTTCCCCCTTTTCTTTCATTTTCACAGAAGAGATCAAAGAGACTAGATGGTGAAAACATTTATATCAGGCATAGCAATTTAATGTTGGAGGTTTGTATGAACTCAAAGCTTTTTTCAGTTGCGTTTGCCTAGATCTGTGTTCTGTGCTCAACTTTTTCTTCCTCTTCTGCTGCTGCCTTTCTTTTTGCATGCTACTGCATGAAATACTTTTTTTTTTTAAGTACGCTTTTGCATGTTGACAGTAAACATGATGATGTGCAGGCATTCTTCCTTCTACCCCTTCTGACTTTCATTCTCTCATACTCCCCAAGATATATGATTGGCAGAGCCAATGCTCACCATGCTCTGTTCTTGGACCATGGCACACATTGTGGGGGGAGGCTCCTCTATGTGTTTTTGGTAGCTGGAAATAAATTATTTCTAGTGGGCAAGGGAAACCCAGTGGAAACAAGGGAACATATCCTGGGACAGCCTGCATTGCAGTACATCCCCTTGGGGCTGGCGGTGACCCAGTGGCAATGGATGCCCATCCATCCATCCATCCATTCCCGTTGGCTTTGGGAGCCCTTCCCTCGGCTTCACCCAGCACAATCTCAGAACAGAACATGCCAATCATATATTTACCCCTACACCACGTTACAGAAGACTTTGTGGCTTCTGATATTCTGTTCCTATGTTATGTGTTTCTACTCCAACTTGCAGCACCAGCAGCTGGTAGTAGGGTTTTCCTCTTGGTATCTCTTGAAAGCGAAGTGTACTAACTGCCTTCTCCTAATCTCAATTTTAAAAGTTTTGCAGCTTTTGGGGATTTTCTTTCTTCTTCTTTTTTTTTTTTTTAAACGACTGCTACAATTTAAGCTTTTGGACATGAGCACCCACGGGCAGAGTTTGGCCACCGCTGCGAGGACAGTGCCTTGTCGCTTCCTTTAGACCAATTGAGCAGCTCCTCCTCCCCAGCTCCAAGCAGAGCTCTTACCCACACCCTGCTTCCAAACGGCTTTTTCCTGTTAATGAGGGACCAGATTCTGCTCCCCCCACCCTCCCGCTGGTTCTGTTGCAGGTGCTCCAGTGGCTCACCCCTCTGCTCCTCTTTACTCCGTGTGCGTGGCAAAGCAGGTGGTTTCCAGCAGACCTCACAACTGCTGGCAGAGAAATGCTCCAGGAGCTGCTGTTTAATTGCACTGAGCTGTTCAATGCTCAGTGCTCCATACGCTGCTCTCTGCGGACATAGAAAAAGGCAGAACGTGAGGGAAAGCTTGGTGGTCATAGCATGTTCCTTAAGATGCTTTCAAGAGCAGCTGTGGTCTCCTGGGTCGCTCTGTGGCTGCAGCCTCTCTGCAGGCTCAGATCAGCCCTTGGGAGTGGCAGCAGGGATTCGGGTGCTCCTTCTCTCTTCTCTAAGCCATTTGCAGCTGTAGGGCTCCTGACCCCATGCCCAGATGCAGTTTGCATGGAGTCCTCAGCCCACCTCTCCGTGCCACTTCCCATAAGCAAACCCTGTGCTTTGTCTGGGACTGATGGCAGAGCTTTTATGTCCCCAGAACTGTGCCAGAAAGAGCAAATTTACTCATTGGGGTTGGGGTCTGTCACTGTGTGTGCTGCAGGGGTGCAGGTACCAGAGTGGGACGTCTTCTTCTGGGGAGGTGTTTGCTTCAGGAAGGGCTTGCTCTCCCATCTTCTTAGGTCTATGGGTTGGCTACCAACTCAAAGCATAAAAGGAGTGAATTTTGCCAACGATGCTTTTCCTGACCTTACTTTCTCCTTCTCTATAGAGTGAGGCTTGCTGTTTTCTGGCACTGTCCAGAAAAGTCGTTTGGCTTAAGCCTATTTTATGCAAAAGCTTTGTGTTAAACTAACTGTTTGCTTGCAAGGGGAGGCTATTGCTAAACATTTTAGTTGAACAGAGCTGACTTGCCTCAAAGTCTGTTCATTTATGCTGGAAACTGGCATTGCAGAGAAGAAATCTGGCCCTTTCCAGATCAATAATCTAAGCAGGAGTTTCCTGCTTGATCCAGCATGAAGTAAATGCTCAGCTAAGTTTTAGAGGTCTGCATCTCTGAAGTCTAAAGCTCCTGTGGTGGCTCCTGAAGGGAGGAAATGAGATGAGAGGAAAAAAAGGTAATGGGATATTCTGGAACCAAAGATAACTTGTGTTAGGACGACGGAGAATAGGTATAAAGAGAAAAAATGAAATTGGAGAGAAGTTTCTTAAACATTAACTACGCTTATATCCTTCAACATTCAGGCTAGCAAAGGGAAAAGAAAGCAAATTTAAAAGCATGAAAGAACCCAAGCAGACTTAGACTTGCAATTTGAAAAGCCCCATGTGCAGAAAGGCCATGAGGTGACACCTCAGCTGTCACACCTGGAAATGAGCTGATGGCAGGTTTGGGTCCTGAAGGAGACACTGCGTGGTTCTGAGTGTGGTTTGCTCAATGCAAGACCAGAAAGAAGAGAGAGGTACATTTACAGTGTGAGCACCACTGATGGAAGTTGGCAACAACTCTGCTGAGTGCAGCTTTGCTTTGTGGCAGCATAGGCAAACTGTAGGTGCCTGTCTCTGTGCCTCTTCATTTATTCTATCTTTCCGCCACTAGGATCTAGATAAGACCCAAGAAGAAATAAAGAAGCATCACGCCAACATCAGCGAGCTGAAGAAGAACTTCATGGAGTCTGTCCCAGAGCCTCGCCCGAGTGAATGGGACAAACGTTTGTCCACTCACTCCCCATTCCGAACACTCAATGTCAACGGGCAGATTCCGTCGGGAGCGGATGGAGTGAGTACCTGGGGTCAGGAGGGTGCCCAGGGGCAGCTCTGCCACCCGAGGTCAAGCCCCAGCTGCCCCTGGGTTGGGTGTATTCAGTGCGACTGTTAGATGGGCTCTGAGAGAATCAGTGCTTTTGTTTTAGCGTCCTAAAACTGTGGTTTTTATTTAGCTGGATGAAGGGATGTGGACATTGTTCACCTGGTTTTGGTACTGCTTTTCGTAGTGCTGTCCGTGCTGACAGCGCACTTCGCATGGCTGCTTTGGGGTTTGGTTTATTCTTAGTACCAAAGAATGCATCTCCCCAAAATATTAAACAAACAAACAAAAAAAACCCGACTATCCAACAACCCAGCCCTAAGTTAAAAGAAATTGGTACTGTGGAGATAATACTGCAGGAATCCAGTGGACAAACACTAGCATGGCATCAATTGCAGATGTCACTGCAGACTCCATTTAATCCAGTCCCTGGGTTTAGTGTCACACTGGGCTCTGCTAGTGCATGTAGGTGTGCTGTGGTGAGAGCAGGGCTGTCTGAGACGACGGCCTCTGTCCTTGCAGAAGCTGTGTCTGCATGTTGAGGGCTGCAGGCATTCCGAATCTCCCTGCTCATTCCCTCAAAAAAAGGGACTTTTTAGAGAAACCGAGATGGAGCAGCGATGTCTGCCAGCTTGTTTCTCCTTTGATAATGGACAGCTTCTCCCTTTGTGTTAATGCTGGCACTACCTGGCTCAGATTTGAAGCTTGTGAGTGAAACTGGTCATCAGTCCCTTCAGTAACCAATGCAATTTTCATTAAAAGTGAAGAAGTTGAATCCTGGCTGCAGCGAAGGCAGCCACAGAATCTCTCCTGACTTAACCTTAGCTTCTGCCCTTCCTGCCCACTGCTCTGCAGAGAGACTTCTGGTTGCTCTTCGTGCCATTGCAAGGCTGGTGGTACTCCTTAAACAGAAGTAACTCTGCAATGGGTGGAGAGTTACCAGCAGAAGCACAGGGCTTCACTGGACTAAAGTTCACTGCAGGCTCCTCAAAGCATGAACAAAGGCCAGAGCAGGGCTTTTTTCCTGTTAGAAAAGCAAAACAAGCCCACCAAAATAAATCTGTTGTCGTGCTTGGAATTACCCTGTTTAAGACATGGATGAGCTTTGCACTTTGGTTGCTGTCTCTTGATGTAAATTCTGTAGGAGTTTGCAGAGCAGAGAACTGCAGAGCTCAGCCTGCTGCTTTGTGCACGTGCAGATGGAATAGAGCAGGGGCCCTCCAGCTCAGCAGCTGCAGTGCAGAAATGCAGTTCTTAGTTATTCAGAAATTATTTTGTGGTGGCTGCACGTGGGGTGCTTGGGGGGATGCTGTGCACAGCAACTGGATGGTGTGGATTTACCCATTGAAGGCTGCAGTGGTCCTCAGTGATGTGAAGGTTGGTGTCAGCTCTTGATTTGCATTTCTGGAAATTCATTTAGTTTGCATTCTGCCGTGGATTTCCAGAAATGTATCTTTGCCACATACAAAGAAGGCACCTCCTGGGGCTGTGGTTCACTTGATCTGCACATCAGTGTAGAAAGCTTGGGGATGGTGAGGATAATGCAGATAATTCATAATGCAAAGCAGTCCTGTTTCGTGGTGGTATCTTAACACTGTGGTGGTGGCAAAAGGATGTTATTCTGCCGGGGGCTGTTTTTTGCTCTTCCCATATTGCTGCAAGACAACTGAACTTTACGTGCTTTGTGTGTCCAGGTAAAGAAAGTCACTGTCCTATCTTCTGAGAGACAGGTTGGTTGGTGGGCGTGAGGTAAAGCTGCTGTTCTGATATGTGCTTCTGAAACAGAATTCTGCTATCGCGATGGCACCAAGCAAAAACTCAACAGCAGCTGCTAAATAGCATTTTTCTTTTGGCTACGTGAAGTAGTTTCATAACTCACAACACCGAGAGGACTTTGTGCACTGCTGCAGCTTTTGCAGCTTTCGGTTTGCTTATGTTGGTGCATGGCTGGTTGGAAAAAGCTGCATGAACGATGTGTATTCGGAGAGAAAAGCAATGATGAAAGTTTAACTGTACCCTGTTCTTTTCATGTTGTCTTTCTTTCCGTTTTTCTTTTAATGATCATGTTACTCTTGCATTTTATCTTTTCTTTTGCTGCCCAGTCTCCCAGCTACTTTCTCCCTGATACTCATCACTTAGGGGTGTGCAAAGAGCCGGTCCCTAAATACCACACTGATCAGAGGAGGCTGGCTCAGCTGAGGGAGCTCAGAGCCAAGTTCTTCCTTTCATAGCCTCACCATGGCTGAGCAGAAGGGATGGAGAGCTGCCTGGATGGGTCACAGCAGCATTCCCACAATCTTACTTACTTCAATGAACTCACCAGAGCCCTTGCATGATCCTGTGTGACGATTGACTCCTTCTGTTTTACATTCTTGAGAATCCAGGAGCAAAAGTACTGAAATGCAGAGCAAAGTTTAAGGAGTTTGGAACCATTCCACGCTCAGCATTTCTAAGATGTAAAGATTTTTCACTTCTTCCAGCAGAATTTTCAAAGCGATGGAAATTTTGATACCGTTGTCTGAATTTTAAAGAAAAAAAACAAACAGTTTTCTATCTGCACTGAAGTATAAATGTTCACCGTTATTTAACAGATGCTATTTTTAAGGGCACTGTAGAATAGGGAATTGTACAAAGTGTGGTCTATTGTCTGCACCGTTTCTATTTGTAATGCCACAAAAGCAGACTCTCGTCCTGGACCGTTCCAATTCCAAACACATTGTAACAGGCTTTGACCATGCACTTTTCTTGGAGGGCAGGCACAGAACACACGTGGATCATGGCTCAGAGACCCACAAGCTCTGTCAGATAGAGCTGTGCTCTGTAGCTCAGCCAGGGGTGTGAGCTCAGCTCCCTGGGCTCTGCTTTCATAGCAGTGCATTTCCACGCTGACATTTGGACTGGCCAAACACTTTGCACACCTCCAAGTATCGTTTTGGACACTTCCCATCTGTCATTTTTGTTCATCTCTCTCTGTCTTTCTTGATCTTCTACCACGAAAGCAGACACAGGAACGTCCTCTGTTAGTGCAGGATGAAGACAAACTAAAAAAGCAGCAGATCCCTACTGAGACAACATTTCCCCGGCAAGCAAGCGAAGAATCTCTTCCAAAGGTTTCTATTCCGATTCCTGAAGAGCATAAATCACTCAAAAAGTGCCAGCTGTACTCTAGAATTTTTCCTTCTCCACGTATCCCCTTTATGATGTCTTTTCTTGTGGTGGTAGCACTGACTGTTTGGTGGCTGCTCTTTCTCTGAGTGGGAACAGGGTCACGCAGAAACCTCAAGACCAAAGCTCCCGAATCTCTTGGCCGTGGCATCAGCTGCATCCTCCTTGTCCCGGGCTCTGATCTGCGCAGCTCGTTGCCCCTGGGGGGGACACCCTGTGACATTTGCTTTAATCCTGCTGTTCTGTGTGTGGCTGTGATCTGGGGCCTGGCAGGAGTGGTAATGGATTGCTGCGGATGTTGGGATGGCTCCCGGTCTCAGTAATATGTGATCCCAATTGCAGATGCTGTGGCTGTGAGAGGGCAGGCTGTGTGGCAGGAGGTCTCCCTCCATGCAGCCACTGCTGAAGATTTGCTTTTAGGCTTGTTTTGAACATAAGGTGTTCACAAGCAGGACATCTGATGGTGATCCAGAAACTCAAAGAGGCTTTTCAGCAACCTACCGAATCTAATCCATAACCACTCCTTCTCCAGGAAACTGAGTCTGGCATTGAAATAAATAGCATTGATCATCAGTGCTGCTATTACTGTTAACTTAGAGACAGGGACAGGCAGCTTCTCATTCTCCCAGTGGGAAGCCCTTGGCAGAGCATCACAGCTTCCATCTTGCGCCCGTATCCTCATTTCAAAACAAATGCATCGTTTTGCAGGAGAAAATGCATTAGAAAGAAATATTTATTGTAAGCATAGGTCAGTTATTTTTCTCTCTCTGGTGGTCTTGGTATGCCCCACTGTGTTCTTTTTAATTTGTGTTGAACTAACTGTAGCATGTTTGCTTAAGTCACAGGAATGGGATAACCCACTGTTACACGCATCGCCTTTGGTAGCATGTTGATGTTCCAACTCTTCCATTTACCTGAACTGTAATAAGACCACTGTGCTCAGGCCATAGCTCCAATGTTAAAGCCATCTATTGTTTTGACTTCTCTAACAACAAGAAGAGAAACCTGTTGCATGCTGCTTGCTGTTTATTGCCTACCCGTGTAATTGTCTGGGTGATGCTCTTATTTATCCAAGTTAACTCAATAATGAACGTGGTCGAGCTGTGTAGGATGGGCAGAACCAGGTCTGCAAGTTGGAGGGAGGATGGGGCTTTGTGTCCATGGGGTTTCTTTGTGTATATAGTAATTCTGTGAGTGAACTGAGCCACCTGCTTCTCCTTCAGCAGCAATGTGCTTTCTGTTGCTTTCTGTATAGTGTTGGTGTAGGAAGAGTTACTTCTGAGAACAGCCTCCAGGGCCATCAGTGTTGGCAGCTGCTCCAACAGCGTAGAAGAGAAAGGAGGACGACTCTATCACAGGGGCCAAAATATGTGACTATATATAAATACCTGTATTTATAACCCTTCGTAGATCCATATCTGTGCAAACAGTGTTATTTAAGAAGTTAGCAAATATGCTTACAGGAAAAAGGCGCAAGGCAAACTAGGTATGTGCACAACTTGGCATGTGCTGGCTCATCTTAAGGATCCCTGTATGTGTAGAGGCTGAGGCTCTCTAAATGCTGTCTCAGAAATGTAGGTTACAAGTGAAACCCTCCGTCTGATCTCCTGGAATCCTTCTGATCTGTCTGCTCTCTTGTAACATGCTCCTATTAGTTCACCAGTTTGTGCCTTTAGGACTTAAGTTTTCTGCTGAATTCCTTGGAAAGTATTCTTCCCGTTACAATACACTGCCTTTAATACACAGTCTTCCTCTTTCAGCAGTAGGAATGGCAGAAGGACATTTGTTCAGGTGTACCACAGCCCGAAGGAGAGCTGTCAGCAGCCCCAAGGAGGACAGCTCAGGGTACACGTGGCTGAAATTCAAGGGCACTGTGTTGAGATAAGTGGGCCTTGGAGAGGAGAGGTGGGAGAGCCTGGACGTGGAGTGCTCCTGCATTGCAGAAGGTGATGGAGGGAAGAAGCTTTCCAAAAAGCTCTCTGAAACTGGAGCATGAATGATGAGATGTGGGAACCATTCATCCTCCACAGCACGAAGGGACAGGGAATGCTTCGTACTTCTTCTGTGTGTTCTGTCCGTTTTTCATGGAGAAGAATTAACCACACACCTCCTGCTTCCTTCCAAAAGCCATTGCTTGGGATAGCAGTCACTGAGTGCTGCTTGGGTTATTGCCCACTGTTTTTCTGAACTGATGATAAATATTCTGAAGCCATCGCAGTGGCTTTTGGTTGCTGTTTGTCTGCCATTTCCAAAGGACCTGAAGTCTGAAAGCTTTGCCTGGTGCAGTGTTTGGACACTGCTTGGGATGATCTTCTTCCATAGTGCTGAGAGATGCACTCTGTTGGCCATTGCAGCTCAGTTCTTTAATTAAGATGATCTCTCTCTCTCTCACATTTTGTTGTTGAACATTGAGATATGGCTGGATGTCATCAGTACAAAAAACAACCCCTTAAACTGTACATTCAGAGAATGCTCAGGTACGTTTTCGGAGTTTATTGAACAGCTATCATTGAGGAGCTTAAAGAAAATGAACCAATGCTTTGTATTTCTAGGGCAGTGTAGGGGCCAGTTGTCTGTGTTCATTCAGGTGGATGTGGTCTTTTGTGTCAGGGAAGGATGGGAGCTTATCAAGGGCAGAAACACCACCTGGCTGATGCTGAGGTGTGTTTTGGGAATGCCTGCAGTCTGTTGTGCTCCAGCCTTCTCTTCCAGCCACTTCTTCCTCTTCTGTTTGCTTGTGTGGCAGATGGAGCTACAGCAGTGCCCTGAAGCAACCTGCCAGGGTCTTGTTTTCGTGTGTTATGTGTATGCTGTGCATTGTGCTGTGCTGGGTGATTCCTGCTCTCGCTGCATTTGCTGGATGCCCATTTGAGGCATGGCACTGCAGGAGGGCTGCAGGGCTCTGGACCATCTGGCTTAGTGCAAGGGCAGAGGTCTCAGGTTTTCATTAAGGAACTTACGTGTACTGAGCTCACTTCTTCCTCAGGAACAAACATGCTGCAAAGTACTGACAGCCCGTGTGATTCTTACTTCCAAAAGGAAGCTGAAAATATCTGCAGATAACTTCATCCCTGTTTGCATGGGAAATGCTGATTCTTCAGCATGAGGTGCTGCAGAAAGTGACATCTCAGTGACTCTGACACGCCAGAAACATGGCTGCTATGGGACTGCCAGCAGTGTTGCTTTTCAATAGACTTTCCCAGTACTTTGCAGCCTGCCTTGCTGCAGTGGGACTCATTGGTGCTCACATGTGGGTCCCAATGGCTGCACTAAGGGACCAGCTGAGGTTCAGCCCCTTTGTCTTGTTTCATCCTAGAGCTGGAGGTTGGCTCTGTGCTGACTTTCTGAGTCTTCTTTCCCTGATAGCAGCTTTTCTGATCTCCGGATAAAAGGCAAAACAGTTTCTTGGGCTTTCATGCTTTAACATAGAGTGTCCATGTTTTCTTTTCCATTACTAAAAGGGACAGCTGGTATTGTCTGTACCTCCTGCTGTGTGCTGCTTTGCCTGATGGGTTAATGGACAACGAACTGAGGATTCTCTGTGAGAAGATGTGCTGGGACTTGGAGTTAAGGATAGGAGCAGTTTCCCTTCCATGCAGTTTATACAGCAGCTGGCAAGGACCCTACAGGGTAGGTTCATTAAAGGCTCAGTATTTGCCTCCAGTCCTGGAGTAAAGGGGAGAGGTTGGTTTCCTTGGCATTCCTCCTTTGTAGGAATGAGGTCAGACTGCCCTTGCCATACCTGTACCTTGGGGTTCCTCAGGAAGTTTCTAGATGAAGCATCTTTCAGTTTGCTTAAGCGTTGGTGATTCATCACTCTGAGATGATTCCACTGTTTCTTTTTCACTGGCTGTGAGTTGATCATGCCTGTTGTGATCTGCAGGCTGAGCTAGGATGCTTTCCAGAAAAATATATCCTAAAGCAGGGGGGTTACTGATTCGTTTGAAAATGTTAGGTCTCTCCTTACTTGTGCTGGTGACATGGGAGACCCTGATGTGGTGCTTCCTCATGTGTCCCTGTCAGCATCTGTTGGTTTATAACACTGGAGGGAAGGGCTGCAGGCTCTAGGTAAAGGCTGTCTGTCCTTGGGGCAGTGATTTGTGCCCCTCTGTGACCTTCTAGCAGTGGTACGTGGTAGTGTTGGATCAGTCTGTGGGGACTAAGATTACTTTCTTTTTAACTACAATGCTCTCTTTTGGAACACTTTTTTGGCTTTGTATTTTTTCTCAGATTTTTCTTTGTAAATATGTACATTTATCATTAATAAATGTTATTGCAAATCAGATTCTACTTTCCACTGCTTATTAACACCAAAAGGCCTATGACCTGTGCTGAGACTCCTGGGGTAACCCTCAGTATTGCTAAGCACCAGCAGCCCCTGAGCACGTGCAGCTCATGCAATGGGATCCAGGTGTGGGTCCATGGGCTGTGCCCAGTTGCAGCTGCACACATCTGGTGCAGCTTCATGCTGCTGTGCAGAGGGGCACGAGGGCTGTTGCTGCTAGCTATGCCTGCTTACAGAGTGGCCAGAGTAATTTTATTTGGGGTTAAATCCAGCGTGATGCAGAATAACTTTGTTTGCAGAGGAGCCACAAGCTTCAGCACTCTTGGAAATACTTAATGTGCCTCTAACTTCTCACTTCTGAGTCTGAAAGATAGGTCCAGTCGTTTGCTGGAAGCCTTTGGAGTGCAGAAGCATCACAGGTTGTGTGTTGCTGCTCTGCCCCTCCCAGCACCCGCACTGCTCTGCTCTGAGGTGAGGATTGTGTTGCCCATTGCTGTGGCTGTGGACTCCCTGGGCTGCACGTGGCACAGTGCATCTCTGGGAGTCCTTCCCATTATGTTGTGTTAATTTGAGGAGAAGATTTTTCTGTAAGTGAAGCGGCCACATTTGTAATGAACCAGCATCTTTCTGCTTGGCAGTGTAAGTCTTCACTTGGCTTCCAGCTGTGTCCACCAGAGGTTGTGCAGAGTCATTTTAACGTTGCCTCCCAGCTTGTGTTCTGTGAGGTTATTTCCTTTTGGAGAAATTGTTTGGCTTGTGCTCTGTCAGTGAGCCCAGTGTCAGAACAGGGCCTGGGCACAGCAAATGGAGCAGGCAAAGTGCAGCAGCACAGAGCTGAGATGTGTTGGTCATAAACCCTGACACTATCCACATTCTGTCTTCTGCTGCTGCTAAACTGAATCTCATGCAGTGTCTGCATTGCCACACATGGCTTTTTTTGTTTTGCTGCAGAAGACACTTGAAATAAGAAATGCACAGCACTGAAGAGGAGCTGGAGCCTGAAGGAGATGGGGAGGGAGCAGAGTGTTGGGGGGAGGAAATGCTTTTGGAACTGTCTCCCTCAGCAGCCTGAGTTTGGTAACGCAGTGCTGATCTTGGGCTTGTTTCACGTTGCAAGGTTGATGCAGTGCATTGGAAGTGGCTGCTGTGTATCTGGTAATACTTTGGGATTCTGCTTCACAACAGCAATTTCATCTTTTTCTTCAGCTTAAAGCATGCTGTGTATTTTCTTGCTTTGCCTTTCACTTGGGTCAGATTCTCTTTCCCCTTTCTGTTGTCTGACCAGGGCATTGTGATCACAGCAGTGGCAATGGAAAATGACAGTGGTCCAACAATTGAAATCCGTAGGGAATGGCAGTCACTTTCATGTCACATGCCAAGCTTTTCTGAACAGCTTCTAAACTTCTTTAGGGCAAAGAAGTTCTATAAGATGCAGGAGGTATTGTAAAAGAAGGATGTCTTGTTTTCTGCTTTATAATACTGTTTACTCATAGTGCTTTGACAGCTGTGGGATTGAGCATTCGCCATTTGATCTGGGAGCTCTTACTGGTGAGTGTGGTTCTCTGCAAAAGCACCATTATCTGCTTGTGCCTCTGTAGCCATCACCCACACCAGTGGCCTGCGTGCATCTGTTTGGGGATAACCTAATAACACGCACCTGGTAACTGCTGCAGTGCCAGGGTGAGTAGGGAGGTGATGGGAAATAGACCCTGGGATTTAGAGCATGAAATGTGGTTGTTACAGGGAGTTAGCAGACACTGCTAAATTGTTTCTTCATGCAGGAGTTTTTTCCACTAGTGGAAAGGTGCAGACAGCAAGGAGTGCTTATCCCAGGCAGTGCAAGGAGCTGGGACGGCTGCTGTTCGTGGTGTCCCGAGCCAGAACTGCAGGTCCTCTGACAAAAGCAGGCAAGCATCACTTTGCACAAGAACACTTCAGAAATAATCCTTTCTGCCTCCGGTGTCAAAGCCTGTTATTAATTTATCCCCAGTCTGAGTTATTCTGTGTCACTTCTTACACTGCGGCTTTCAGAATCATCTCTGTCCTCAGTTTCTGCCCACGTCGGGTGTGCAGAGGTCTGTATTCAGCAGGGTGACGTTTCAGTTGAGTCCTGTGTGTGGTTGAATTTGTTTCTTCTGGGGCACTGCATCCCTCCTTGTGTTTTCTTTATGCTGTGTATGGCTGAAGCGCTCCATGTAGCGGGGTTGGTTCTGTGCCTGGGGGGTGGAACAGCCTGTGGGCCTCCATGAGAACGTGCAAATCCGAGCCCTCAAAGTAGGAATGCTTTTGCATTTGTAAAGTGAAGCAAAATCATGATAAGATCAGAATGTGTAACAGACGGCCAAATTCCGAGTGAGGTGGATTGCTGTGTTTGGTTTGGTATGAAGGTAATGTTTTCTCGCCTACGTGCAAACTTCATTTCTAAATACAGAAACAAACAGAGTCATATTGGAAAAAATTGTGCATAAATAGATAATTATGTAGAAAGAAATAGCTGCTAATCAGCCTGGCTTCTTAATAGCGGCGCAGGAAGGCAAGAATAAAAGTACTTCTGTTTAGTTGATCTTATCAGGATTTCAGTCTGCATGTCTGTAGCTGCGCTGTGCTCTGTTGCAGATGTGTATGGCCACACCATAGAGATCATTCCAGCTTTTCTGCCCTCCTGTGCTCTCACTCTGCGAGATGCTTCTAAAATGCAAATGGTTTTTCTGTGTGTGAAGGGGAGCTGTGGAGTTGTTTTTATTGTATGCAGATGTTTGTCTCTTCAGTGGATCTGTGTTTGTGTGGCTGCTTGATCTGCTTTGTTTTAACTGTGGATTACATTCCTCCTTTTGGCTGAACGGGTGCCCTGGCTGGTATGGAAGGAATCTTGCTTCTAAGGCACTTCCCATTAAAATCCAGAAGATACACTGCGTGGTCTCAAGATGCCCTGATTATTTTGCAAGCTTTGAAATGTGAAATTAAGATGTCAGCGTGTGAATCCAGGTTTTAAAGCAAGATTAAGTCATTGGCATCTGCTAACCTAAGATTGTATTCTGTTTTGTGAAGCATTGCAGTATAATATCTTCTGTTACACAGCATGAGGATGGGGCCTTTAAAGGTCCCCTTCAACCCAAATGATTCTTTGATTCTGTGATCTGTACCTTCTGGAAGAGCAGTACAGAAGAGGTTTGTAATCAGAAACAGCACTTCCACATTCATGCAGCAGATCTGATCTGCTCATCACAGCGCTGATCACCATCACTTTGCTCCTATGAAGTGGATTTCCCTAAGCAGTAACCCAAGAACTTAACAGAAGCCCAAGAGGCTGGAAATGGGAATGGATAGAATCTTACAGGTAATCTGTCTGTTCCATAAAGAAGCTGGGCACTGAAAAACACCGGAGAGGAATGGGACAAGAGTCCTTTCTGGGACTTCTACTAAAATAAGCTTCTATTTGTGCTACACAAAGCAGTTATGCTTCTTAAAATACTATTGAGCTGTGCCATTAGGTGATGTCAGTCAGGCTGAAAGCTTCTGATGGATCACAGATGCATTGTACCAAATAACCCACGGCCTTCAGACGTCACTTTTTAAGTGCAAGTTACAGTTTGTTGGTTGCGCAGAGAGCCTTCGTAACAGAAGGTGATGCCATGCTTTCTGTTCATCTTCATGCCATCACCAAAATTAGAATTAAAGGTGACAACAGTGGACGAGCCATACTTGAATGAAGATGTAATCACTGTTGTTGGATATACAGATATGTGCCTGTTTTTATACTTACCAGAAGTCATCTGTGAGGCTGTCAATTGTGGGTAAGAATTAGCAGTAGCATTTATTTCAGTGGCATCTCATTGTTTTTTTCTCCTCGTTGCCTGATGCTCAATGAAGCACACGTCTAAAATTGTACTTGCAGATTATTCTGCCCTTCCTTAAAGGCATCCTAGCATGTCAACGAGAGAAACACCATTTCTGGGCCATGGCTGGGTTGCAGCCATCGCTCACAGCTGGCACTGAAGATGCTCTCCTAAGCAGAAGTGTGTATAATCACTTGGAAAGACAGCCCATTTGTGCTACAGCTCTGTTTTGCTCATGTTTTAACGCTTCTCTTTTTGACACTGTTGCTTTCCTGCTGACTAGAGGGCTCCCGCAGAGAAGACCTAGTTGGGAACTTGCTAATGAGCTGAACGGAAGGCAGAATAGCAGCAGCTTTAGCCAGCTTCTCTGGCTTGGGACAGTCTTCTGAAATATCCCAGGTGCCATAGATGTGCTTGCTTACTCCTTGGAGGGCTGCATTGCTTTATGCTGCTCTTCTCAACTGCACGCCATCACCGATGCCAACGATGCTGTACCTGCAGGAGGTTTAGCTATTGCAAAGGTTTCTGTTATCCCAGAGACCAGCAGCAAACTGGGTGCAGGGAGGTGGCATTCCCAGGTGCTAGGAGCCCAGCAAAGCACGGGCTCTGCACACTGGTGGTGCATGATCCTTCTGGGTTTATTCTCTTAAACTCCATGTGCAAATTTAAACAGCATAAAATATTTCAAGGAGTTAAAAGCAGAATTGATGTCTGGCTGTAGTGTCACTGGTGGTTTTGTCTGTGTACAGAGGTCTCCACTTGCTACACTGAAATTATTCCTGTTTCCAAACTGGGCAAAGAGTGTGAAACGGTGGTTCTTCATTTAATTTTGCTTTAATGTTAATGCATTACACCGTCATTACATGGATTGCTGACCTACCAGGAGGCCTGTGTCAGTAAATCCATCACATTTCAGAGGTTTTCAAGCTCTTAAATGTTCAGAATCCACTGCTGCTGCAACTCACTGATGGAGATGCTGTAAGAGACCAATGTTTTGCTTCATGTCTTCCTGTTCTTCCTAACCCTCTCTCTCTCTCTCTCTGGCCTTTTTGTGTATCCCTTTCTTTGTAGAATATGAATGACTTTCTCTACAGAGAGGATGTGGCTGAAGAGCCAGAGTGGAAAAGTGTTAACCCTGGCTTTGAATGGGAGGGCCCAAAGCAGTCGGTAGCTTTTAGCGAGACCCCAGTGCCGCACACCTCCGAGCCTCCTCCACGTGGTGCATCCCCCGCCAGCAGCCAGGACCACGAGGAGGAGCTGAGCCGTGCCCAGGGCTCCTGTGCAGCTGTGGAAGAGCTGGTGGCTGGCTCTGAGCTGCCTGAGCCCACTGCTGCCCCTCTGCTGCAGCCCCAGGGAAGAGCGGAGGTGGCGGAGGCCGGCGAAGACAGATTGGTGGGAGAGCTCGATGGCAAATGTCATGGCTCGAGCAGTGCGAGCGAGCTGCCCGTGGTCATTCGCTGCTTCCAGGTAGCCCTGCTCTCCCCACACCTCCCTGATTGGCTTGGGAGTGGAACCCCAAACACTGCAGCAAGCAGGTGCTCCAGACCCACGAGGAGGAGTTGTGCTTCCTTGGCTTGGGCGCCGTCTTGGCGCTGAGGACCCGGTCCATGTCCTGCAGTCCTGCAGTCGGTGTGCGCCAGCCCCTCTCAATTGATCTCTGCACTAAACACAAGCTGTGCTTCAGCACAATGCCGTTTGCCTTTCTGCAATGAAAGTGTCCTCTGACATCCCCAAAAGAGGAGCATTTAGGCTTAAGGTTTTTGCCATCTCCTGTACTGCAAGGCTGAGCCTTAGTGCAGCACAGCAAATTGGATGCGTTGTCAAGCGTGCTTCCATCAGACGTGGGCATTGACATCCTTTTCTCCTTCCCACCTTGAGAGGCATTTTTGCCTGCTTCAGTGTTCCTGAACGTGAATTGCTTCCATTCCAATAGATGTCTGCTTCCCCCCTAACAACTGTGGTGGCAGCGGTCAGATTTGGGACAGCAAACAGCCATGGAGTGACTGGGGCAAACACTGCGGGGCTGAACTAACTCTTCTTTGGGATGATTATCATCAGGTGGTGGACAGCTGATTTCTTTCCTCCCCATTTCTCTTCCAAGATGTCACGTTTCTGTTTTGTCTGACATTGATTTAATAAAAGTTGAAGGCCTAGGATGAGATGAGGGTTTTTAATGAAATGTTCCACTTGTCGTCAGGATGAAACTTCTCAGCTGTGAGCAAGTCTCCATTTGTCCACGGGTTGTGTTAATTGTATCAGTAAATGAGGGTCATCTCTTATTGGCAGCTGACCGGGGAGCTTCTAGTAATTAGAAAGTTCACAATCAGGGGAGATGTTCCTTATGGCATGGTGGCACTGCTTGGAGCCTCACTGCCTTTGTTGGGCTGAGTTGGTGCCGTGGTATCTGGGGGTGTGGAGGATTTGTCTGTTAAATCCTTACATGGAGCTTGGACTTGTTGAGAAGTGTGCTGGAGCAGAGGCTTAGCAGTGGAGGTTCCAGGCTGACCTTGGTTCCCACAGAGCTTTTATCAGATCAGTGTCAGAACATTTGCAGACCACAGTTGTGATGTGGAAATGCTGAAGGGCATTGACTGAGCTCTTTCAAACCTGTCTCACAGCCACCCCTAGTGAAGACACAGACAGTCACCATCTCAGACGTGTCCAATGCTGTCAAAAGTGAAATTCCAACGAAAGAAGTTCCCATTGTTCACACGGAGACGAAGACCATCACCTACGAAGCTGCACAGGTAAGGTGTGTTCTGATTAATTTTCCAGGAGCTTAATTAAACTCATCCTAACGTGCAGCTCCTTGGGGTGATCCTGCAGCACCACCTGGTGCTGCCTGCCTTCCTCTGAACAGCTGAGCCACAGCACAGAGGTTATGGTTGATACTTGCAGGCATGCAGTGGTTTTTGGAGTAGCAGATTTTTAGCATCCCTGAAGAATAATTACCTTTTCAAGATATGCAGTTACTTTTCAAGATGTGCATGCAAACAGAATTTATCTTCAGCTCTGGGATGCAGATCAGACTGTGCACATTTGGCTAGAGCTGGCTTTTTTTGTGCAGGGGCTGGCTTGGCTTGGTTCCCCCAGTTCTCCTTGCTGTTTATGCCTCTTCAGAACTCTATAAGCATTTTTGGAAACATTTGAAGATTCTCCTCTAGTCCTTAATACTGAAATAGGTGCTGAGGTGGTGGATCTGTATGTTTCCAGCCCTGGGGCTTTGTGCTGAGCCTCCTGGGATCCACAAGGTCCTTGTTGTACAGCTGAGAGTCCTTCAGCCAGCTGCAGAGGGGATCACTTTGTCTCTTAATTCCTGCAGTCTGCTTCTGAGGTGGGATTTGTACTCAGATTGCAGCCTGCTCTGTCGAGGTGGAGCCCCTGTTTCCATCACTGCTCACAGAAATTGATGGTGTTTGTTTTTGTCTCCCACAGACAGATGGTGGCAATGGAGATTTGGACCCTGGCATCCTGCTCACTGCTCAGACCATCACATCAGAGACCACCAGCAGCACCACCACCACACAGATCACCAAGGTAATGAGAAGAAGCAGTGACAACAGAAACAACAAAGTAAAGCAGCAACACGATAAAATGATGGGCAGAATTGAATAACAGAAAGAAAAAAAAAAAAAAGCTTACATTCCTTTTCCTTTCCAAAAAAATGTGACTAACACCTGAAACAAAGCGTGGGGATCCCAGAACTGCCTGTACTGTATTAAAACTGTAGATGATGTATTACATGGAGTCAGGTCTGGATGTTGGCTGTAGCTGTCCTGTGAGACAACAGGAGAGAAATGCACTGTGAGTCAAAGCTCTTCATTGGCACAGTTACAAGAAAAGATCACTGAATGCTTGACAGTGTTTGTCTGTGAGCAGTGACAGTTTTCCTCTGTGATTTTGATACTCTGGTATGACAGCAGTACTTGGTAATCCTATTTTTGGATACCATCTTTAGGCAGGCAGCCCCAGTGCACTCGAATTCCTTTTCACTTCTCAGCTAACAGCAGTTTTCCTTTTGTGTCAGACTGTGAAAGGTGGCATTTCAGAGACACGGATTGAAAAGAGGATTGTCATCACAGGAGATGCAGATGTGGACCATGACCAGGTAGGAGTCTGGATGCAGTTCAGAAGAGCTTCTCAGCATTGGCACAGGCTGCAGCCATGCTGTCTTTCTGAAGATAATTTAAACAGAAAATAACCTAGGGATTGTTTTCTGGGGTAAAAATAAAGCTCTAAAGCTGATTTCAATAATAAATTCCTTTTTGACAGTAGGCAGTTTCATAACTGGGACAGCAGAGCTTAATTCTGCTCTGAAACTGGTATTGGCAACAGGATTTTGATAGAATTGCTTTGGAAAATTGTGATTTAAAAAAAAATCTGCAAGAAAATGAAATAAGTTTTCCGTGGTATCTGGATTATCTGCATTAATTTTCTCAAACCTTACAAGAGAGATTGCTGCAGTGTAGTGCCAGAAGTTGTTTCGTAGCACTCAGCACCACTGGAGAAGAGATGCCTGCATTAAATCTCGCAGGCTTTATATGAGAGCCTTTCTGATGAGTCAGCCTCACTGGCCTGCGGTGTGTGTTGGAAGTGATGGTTTTGTCATCAGAGAATCATACATTAAATTTAATTTTAGTTGCAGCTATCACGGGCCTGGAAAACACTTGTACAACAAGAACTAGTTAGTTAATTCTGACAGCAGATGTCTGAGAACGTCTGCAACTTGCTAGCCATGCTTGCTGGAAGAATAAACAGAGTTTGCTTAATTGCTCCTATCCATCTTCTAACAGGGGCAGCTGAGAGATGTGATGTGTTCTTAGAAAACCATCTTGCCTTTAACAAATAGCCCAGTGCCACTGAAGGCCGTGCTCTGCTCCCAGAAACGTGCACGTTTCCTCTGCATGCAGCTCATGGCCAAGTAGTGTGTACAGATCCAAAAAGGCCTAATGATTCCAGCACCTCGTCACCTCGTGCTCCCGTTGGGATCAGGAGCCTTCAGGACATGAGAATTTTCTGCTTGGTGTAATGTGCACCATTGACTCCTGCCTTGCCTTTAAACTGTGCTTCCTTCCAAACTGCAGCCAGGCGGCTTTGCTTTCCTTTCTTTCTGCCCAGAGTTAGAAATAGGCTCTTGTTACCTCCAGCTCCCCCTGGCCCTTGTCTGAGATGTGCTCTCTTGCAGGTCCTAGCTCAGGCCATAAAGGCAGCGAAGGAGCAGCACCCGGACATGTCGGTGACCAAAGTGGTTGTGCACCAGGAGACTGAGATTGCAGAGGAGTAGCAGGGCTGAGTAAGTGGGGAGATCACGTGCCATAAAGAACAGTGCTGCTTCCTCTTCAGGGCAGGCAGCTGACCTCAGTGCAAGGGATGTTTGGTTCAGCATGGTCAGAACTTAAGGAAAATTACTGTTGTTCACCAAACAGTCCTGCTCAGACTGTTCCTATTGAATCTTTTAAGGCTGGTGTAGCAGTCACAAACACAGACTAATCTTGAAGTGGAAGTGAGCCCCAAAAAAAGGTGTAAAAGAAGTGAGATGGGTGATGGGGCTGCTCTGTCATAACTCTCATCTCCAGCTCCTTGAGAGCATCCTGAACTGCAGGTTGCACAGATCCCTGCCTGTGTCATCTCTGGGCAGTGGGCTCCTGCTGCTCCTGACCTGCCTGAAGCATCACTTCTTTGGTGGCTCCTAGAATTGGTGCTTTGGGGACAGGCACAGGGCATTGCTGGGACAGATGCCCAGCAGTGCAGAGCCCAGGCTCACCCATAGCACTGCCAACAGCTCATCTCATCTCTCCAGTGACTTCAGGGAAGCACATTCTTTTTTACTGAGAGATGACTGAATAGTCATAGCTTACCCTGTTTCTCTTTCTAGGAAGTGTTCTTTCCAGATGATACCAGGAAATAAAACGGAGCAAAACTACAAAACAACTACCTGGAGCACAGAGACCTCAGAGCTACACGACTTTATCCTCAGAAACTGAACATTCATATCACTTAGCAGGATTTACGCTTCAGCATTTTACTTGGGATTGTCCAGAATGCACTGGATCCTATTGGATATAGTTTGTTGGTTGTTTTATATATATATATATATATATATATATATAGTGACAAACAGTATGCCATATTTCTAACTGTACTAAATATTTTTACAGGTTTTCAATTTTGCATTCCCTTTCACAGCTTCTTCAGATGCAGGCTCAGACACAACCCGCAGGGCTCTTAGGGTTGCTTGGTGGGTTTTTCTTGGTTGTTTTTGTTGTTGTTGTTGTTTTAAGTCTTACTCCCTCAGCCTGGTTAGGCATCATGGAGGTACAGCCACATCAGAGCATATCCTGACTGCAGGATTTGTACACACGTTCAGAAAGCAATGGGTCCTTCTGCCAGAAGAGCCACTTGAAAAGGTCAGACTTGAGTTTGTGCAGCATTTCCAATTAATTACCTCCATTTGTAGCTGTAGGCAGTGTGAGACTCCTGCAGAACACCCGAGCACAGAGCAGGGCTTCTACTTTCACCATGAGCTTCATAGAACCATTAAGGTTGGGAATCTCAGATCACCATCCCAACCCCCCCATGCCCACCCAACCCTCATCCTTTGGACTTTCCTCACTTTTGGGTGTTGGACCCCCATTGTCTGAATGCAGTAGGGTTGTGTGGTGTAACATATGCTCACATCCTCGTAGTTGGCTAGCTTAAGGAATACTGGAAGTTGCTTCGAGTACCTTAATACTGTGAATTCTAGAGCTTTAAGAGGACTGTGGTAGATACTTGCCCTCCTCCCATGCATCCCTGCTGAGTGCTCCCTGCCTGGTTGTGTTTTCTAGATGTCATTAAATTAAAAAACCCTTAGAAGTGTGCGTTTAGGATGTTTGGACTCTGGATGCTATTAAGATAGTCTTATGCAGCATTCACAGTAACTGATTTTCAGTGTCATAGTTTTTCACTTGTTGGTGTTCTTAATTTTTAAATGAGTTTTTTTCCTGTTATGGGTTGTTTTTGTTTTTTTTCCCCCTCCTGGTGCTATTTAAAGCTGAACACATTACCCCTATATCAGGGCAAGGTGTTGCATCCTGCTTTCATTTAATTTAAAATCCTATAGCCAGTTCTTCCCCAGGCCCACAGGTGGCACTGGGAGAGGGAACCTTAGGAGGTGTCGCATTGCTGGTTGCAATAAAGCCAATTGTGGAAAGCAGTGCAACACTTCAGGAGTGCTGCCTCCCCTCCTGCATGCTGGGGGAAGGATCTGTCCTTTGTGGCTGCCTTGCTGGAATGAAACACCAGGGCTCTAATCTGCATCTTTGGGCTGAGCTTACAGACCACATACAAAATATCTTAAAAATATATATTAAAAAGAAAAAAAAAAAAAAAAGAAAAGCACATAATATGAAGTTTGTGGAAGCCCCAGCCACCCTCACACCCATTCCCAAACCCTTGGCCATCCCCACTCAGTGGATGTGAGCCAGGTCTCACTGCTGGTCCCTCCATGGCTCCCCGTGCTGAGCTCCATGGGAATGCTGTCACCATGCTCTGGTTTCTCCTTCCAGCATTTAAACACGATAAAATAAAGCTGTGTATAATCTGCCTAATGCTTGTGAGCAGTAAGATTTGGAAGATGCAATTTTTTATTGTTTTTTATTTAGTGTAGTGTGGCACATAGGTGGCTGAAGGCGTGGAGTGCTCTGCTGCTGCTCCCCAGTCGAGGATGGAGGAAAATGGCAATAAAAAACCCCCTGCTCTCTGCTCTTTTAAACTTGAATGATTTGTTTCTGAAGTCACTGGAGTTAGCTGAGGCTGCAGGGACAGCAAACAGCCCTCAGACTGCATTGTGGCTCCGTGTCACTTCTCAGTTTCAGGTGCACGTGTTGTTAAGCTGTCAGTTTTGATGGGAGCCCACACTGAGAACACTGGGGCTGCTGGATGTGTGCTGAGAGCCTCGTGGATGGCTGAGCTGCAGCCTCCCCTCTAGCTGCTCCAGGGCTCAGTGCCCTCCTGGAGCATCCCATGCTGCCCATTAGCTCACACCTTCCTGTGTCCACCTGAGCAGCCCCTCCCTTGCAGCATAGCCCTTCCATAACGCAGCATCTCTGCTCCCTGCCCCTTTTCCAGGAGCTGAGTTCTTTGCTCCTGCCTTCCCAGCCTGCTGCGTCTTGTTGGCCAGGAACTGGGAGCACATTAAGAGAATTTCAGAGCTTTTCAGTGGTGAATTAAGCACTTAGAGACACTCATCAGTCACAAGAGTTGAGGGGAGCACCGTGCAAGGCTGGTGCTTGGCCAATGGGCGACCTGCAGTCGTGAGAGGCATTAGCCAAGAGGCTGCACGAGTGTGCACTAACACAGCTGCATATCCTTTTTAAGATGACAGAATAGAATAGCTATTCTTTTTTCCTATTTTTTTCTTTCTATTTTTCTTCCTGCATCTTGGGTGGTTCTTTTCAAGCTGTTCCTCCTCACACTCCCCTCTTTTCACCTCTCGCTTTCCTCGAGCGCTTCAAACAAGACAGAGTTTCCTCCCCATGGTGAGAGCTCTTGCTGGGTGGCTTTGGGCAGCAAAGTGCTGCTGGGCACCAGGCAGCTCCTTCCTGTGGGGCTGAAGGCAGCAGCAGGCAGCATTGCTCTGTGCAGCACTGCTCTGTGCAGCACTGCTCTGTGCAGCACTGCTCCAGCTGTGTGCAGCACTGCTCTGTGCAGCACTGCTCTGTGCAGCATTGCTCTGTGCAGCATTGCTCTGTGCAGCACTGCTCCAGCTGTGTGCAGCCCGCACCCCTTCCTGCACCAGGTTGTTAAAGCTCACTGTGTTAGGGACAAAGCAACTAAGGTCTATTTTTATGAATGTTCCCAGCTCTTCCCACTCCACAAATTCACCCAGAGACTGTCTTGATTGTATAATATACATTATATGGAAGCTATTTATATATGAATGAATGTTTTTATAGAAGGAGCGCAGCTCGTGACCCGTGCTCATCCATTAAATCTGGCTCCAGTCACCAAACAGCAATTTCTGGGGTATTACCCACGGACTGTCTGATTTCTGGTTTAATGAACTGTGGTTTGCCGATTTCCTAATTGTACAATTACCTGAAGAGGTGGTAGTGCCCTGACCTTAGAGATTAAACTTGTAAAAAACACAAAAAAAAGTTAGTTGAGATATGAAGGAGCTTTGTAAAGTTTTTAAGGCAATGGTGAATTGTCTAGGCTAGCTGTTTACACTCTTCTTTATAAAAATAGAAACTTATTGGCAGATCTTTATAGATTGAATAGTGATGGGAGCTGTTATTTTGGACTTTCATAGTAAATCAAAGGGAAAGTTGCCGTAGCATTTAGACAGACGTAAGTGTTCGGTATTGCTTCTTGTATTGCATTTTTCAATAAATTTTCAAACAAAACCACATCCTTGCCTCCCAAGCAGTTTCCTTGCCAGGTCTCTTCCCAGCACCGCTCCCTGCAGTTCACTCCATGCCCTCTGCAGCCCCGGGTTGGGGTGGGATCCCCAAAGCAGAGCCCAGTGTCCCCCACAGCATCACCATTAACAGGTGAGCACTTCTGCAAAGCAACCACTGCCAAACCCAGAATGGCTGTGACCGAACAGGAGCAGAGATGTTGTCTGACACCACTTTTAGCTCTTTTTGTTTGGCTGGGGAGGCATCCATCCCATCCACAGCATCCTTAAGAGCAGCAGAAATACCAACAGGAGTGCTGACACGGCGCGCTTGGCGGTGCTGCACGGGGGGGGCTGGGGGCCAATTGGCTCTCGAACTGCTCCGTGTTTTCAATTGCAACCCGCTGCAGGCAGAACTTAAAAGAGAGCCATAGAAATCAGCCACAAATAGTTGGGAAACGGCCGCTGCTGGAGCTGCCTCTTCCATCAGTTCTCAGCACAGTGTGGCTGACCCGGCACAAAGATGAAGCTGAAAAGCGCATCGGGTCGCTGAGCCGGCGGTGCTCCAGGCTCTGAGGTTTGTCCAACCCCATTAGGATCACCGTGTGCGCCAGTGAGCCCAAAATGCTCCTTAAATAACCCTGCCCTGGGGCTGGGGAGGGCTGCTGAAGTCGCCAGTACACGACCCAGACAGAGCCCTGTCCCTGTAGGAGCAGCCCTGTGCCATAGAGGGAAATGGAGAGGGGTCAGAAACACGAGTTTGGGGCAGAAAGAGCAAAACTTGGCACAACATTCAGTTGGTGAGGTGAGGAGTTGGCCCTGCATCCCTTTAACCCCTGCCTCAGTTTCCCCCCCATGCAGAGCCTGCCTGCAAACACCATGGAAATGTAAAGGAATTCCGATAAAAAGGAAAACCACCAAACCCAAAGGAAAACCACCAATCCCAAAGCAGACCTCCTGAGGGGCCCCACAGCCAGGCTCTGTCTCACAGCTCCCATCCATTTAGAGGAGCCAAAGCCACTGCTCTCCCTCTCCCACCCCTTCCCTGATCCCATTGGGAGCAGAACGTTCCCATCCACATCCCAGGGGGATATTTTTAGGCTGCTGATGCCATTTTGGGAGCCAGAATGTGGCTGCTTAGGCAGGGTCAGTGCTGTCACTTGTGACACCCAGCACCCACAGCCCCTCTCCCTGCCCAGGAACCACGAGGGGCACTGGGGCAGCCCTGCACCCCAACCCCTACATCCCAGTGATGGGGATGGGGCTGGAAACTCTCCCCTATTGCATCAGCCCCACCAAGATCTGTGGGCTCCATGCACCGTAGCACCAGCACCTATGGGTGCTGCAGCTCCAGTGCCCCCATATCTTGCCTGGTCTCTGTTCCCATCATCAAGATTCAGGGCTCAGAGCATCCCTCCTGCTCCGCACAGCACACAGCCCCATGCCAGACCATCTCCAGCAGGCCCAGCCCCGAGCACACCACACCAGTACAGCCCAGCTTCTGCTCCACACTGTGCTTCTCAGACACCACAGCACTCATAATTACATCACTTTGGTCCGCTCCATCACCACCGCATCCCTCCTCCAAGCAGCCAAACCTTTTGGTCCCTTTCTTGGGGACAGGGAGACCTCAGTGCTATGGGGTAGGGTACATCCAGGGGGGCTCAGAGGTGGAAAAGGAGAGCACAGAGGGACATTTTTAAGTCACATCATTCTGGAAGTTTTGTATTTGGAACCTGTGCTTGGAGGAACCGAGGGAGCTGAGCCATTAACACTGCCTTGGGGTTAATTATCATCCAGGAGTTCAAGGGCTCTACAGGGGAGAGCCAGCATAGTGCCAGGCACCCACTGAGCTTCTCCAGGTGTTTTGTTGGGGTGGGAACAGATCCCAAGTTCCCATCCTTACAATCTGAGGTGCAGACAGTGAATTCAGGCTTCAGAACTCAGCTTCCCAATGGGACCCACTGATCCAGGGATTCGACAGAATCCCTCCCAAACCTACAAAGGCTGCAGCAAAACAAGCAGCCAGGTTCCGAGCACTGAGATGAGAGCTCAGAGCTCAGTGCCACAGCCAACCAAAGGCAGTGCCCTAAATCCCACGCACAGAGGTCAGAAAGCTCCACCACTGCAGGGCACAACCCATCTCTGCATGGACCCTCGTGCTTAACCACTGGGATCTCATCAAGTGGCAGCACTGAGCCCTCTCACCTTCCCCTCCTCCACACACTGCCTATGCACAGATTTATAGCAGGGAGAGCATTCCCTAAACAATGTACCAGCACTTGGGTTCCCTGGCTGTACTACAAGCATGCAACCACCAGCAGAGTGCTTTCCTTTGCATAGACTTGAAATCTTTGGGGAGAGGGGGGTGAAACAGGCAAGACTTACCAGGCAGGCAGCATCACAGCTCTGAGTTTGCTCAGTGCAGGGAGGGAAATGCAAGTGAGCCCAGGGCTGAGCAGCTGGAAACCCTCTGCAAAATAGCAGCATTTTCCCTCCATCTCTTTTCCATACATTGTTATTATATATGTATATAGATATATATATATATATTTTTTTTTTGCCCCAGCTTAAGGCATTGCATTTCGCAGCTGCACAGCACTGAGATGCTTTCGGGGTGCTTTAATTTCGTAGTGGGATGGAAGCACTGCTGTAACAGTGCTTCCAATGCTGCGTCCCAGGGCAGCAGCAGAGCTGGGGATGTGTGTGTGCACACAAAGGAGAGGTTACTTTTGATCTCAAATAGCCCCCAGGTGCATTCCTGCCCCAGGTTGGTTGGGTTATGCACTCACTGAGTGCTGCATCACCTGGAGGTTAAGCAGGAAGCCAATCACAGCCCATCTGCTCGCTGGGCTGCTTTGTAGCAAAGTGGAGGCAAACGAGTATGAAGCAAACACTGAAAAGAAACAAACAATGCCAAATTTCCCAAGAGGGAAAAAAAACCAAACCCTGACGGCTCTAAAATCAGTGCTTTGAGTCTTGTAGGCATTCATCTGCCCATTCCCAGCCTTGGTGCCATGTGCTATCACCATCATTAATCAGGGTGGAGATGCAAGCTGGTGGTGAGCAAAGGCAGCTCCTGCCCTCCCTTTTCCCCAGCACCAGCACAGCTCTGCTCGAGGACAGAAGGGTCTTTGGCAGTGACAACATGGTGTGTTTGTGCCAGAGCACATGGCTGCCAAGTCAAAATGTTCTGCAGAGATGGTTTGGGCTGAAGAAAGACATTGTCCTGCAGCTTCCAAGGTCCAAAACCCTGCGCTTGTTTCATGGAGATGGGAACAAAAGAGAAAACAAAAACATTTCATGCAGCAAAGACATATTGCAGCAGCTGATACTCAGCCCCACACCACAACTTGGCTCTTGGGATGGGAGAGGCAGGGATCCAGCTCGTGCAGCAATGCCATGCTGTTGTGCCTCCCGGGTCACTGGCAAGAGCAGCAGCTCTGAGTGGGGATCCACTGCAGCCTGCAGAGGAGCTGGGAGGTTTGGGGACGTGTCCCCAGCTGCTGCTGCCGGAAAGAATTTTGGGGACGAGGGCCCTGCTGAGCACTGGAGCAGCAGCAGGATCAGGCATGGACCGCAGTGCTGCAAAACAACCTTCTCTATTTTATCCTCATGGAAGCAACTTGATGCCCCTCAGCAGCTCCCATCCTGCAGCCAAATGGCACCGAGTAACACAAGAGCAACCAGCAGCACCATAAAATCAAAGCCAGCCCCTTCCTTTCCCTCACTGCATCCCCCTGTTGCTTGCATTCAAACAAAACTATCATCTCCACCCCAAAGTCAGCTTCGGAAACAATCATACTGCAGGAACTTTTCCATTTTGTTGCTTGAATTTTGCAGCTGCCTGGGCAGCAGCACCAACATCTGCAGCTCCCTGGGCTCCTTTTGCATCACCCTGAGCTCAGCACCTCTGTGCACATACACAGCAGCAGGGCACACAGCATTCCTGCTGCCATACCTGCACAGAGAGGCTGTGAAGGAGCTGAGCCCCAGTGCAGGCAGTTGGACCCCATATGGCACAAACCCCACAGGACCGGCGCAATGAACGCCTCTGCTTTTAGGACAGCAGCATCCACACTCACCCCTTTGGCATTCCCTATGGGAAACCGAGTCCTCTGAGCACAGAGGCTCAAGGAACAAGGGATGAGATGGGTCTGCACCCAGGTTTGAGGCAATTTCAGGGAAAACAGAGGTTTGCAAGGGCTGGTGATTGGCTCCAGTGAAGTGGTGATGTTTTTCCAGGTAAAGCTCTCCCTGTCCACCTTCCTCACACACATCCCCACACTGCCCAGAGCCCAGAGCGGTGGGATGTCACACTCCCACCCTGAGTATGAGACAAGGGAGCACTGCATGGCATCAAGGTAACATTTAATGGCCCTGTCAGGCTCTGCTCAAGCATATTTCCCTTTGGGTTGGGCAAGGGGACCCATCTGTGCTTTGCTCACCCCGACCCCATGCCATGGTCCACGGTGAGTCTACAAGTGAGGGCTCCTCCAGGAAGGCTGCCAGCAGAAGGGCTTTGTAAGGCTGAGAGCATCCCCAGGGAAGGTGGTGAGGAAGAGGAGGCAGGCGAGGAGGAGCAAAGGTCCCAACCCAGGAGCCCTCCCCAGGCTCGGGGACCTCTCAGCATCGAAAGTCTGCTTCAAACCCTCAACCCCAGGGCTGTCAGACCCGCGAGCCCCCCTCCGTGCCCACCACCCAGGAGCTGGGCCGGGGCTCAGCATGGTGTGGTGTCCCGCTGGTCTCCAGTAGCCGGTCCAAGGACTCTCCCCAGTTCTCCAGTTTGGCATAAGCCACCGCGTTGACGTGATCAAGCCGGGGCCAACTCCGGTTTTTACGGTCCTTGATGGGAGCCACCAGCAGCACCCCCGGCCTGCCCAGGTCCAGGGACTTGGAGTGCCCCGGGTTGTGGGGCTGAGCATCGGGGCCTACATCCATCACGGGGCCGCCGTCCTCCATGTTGATGACGACATGGCCGCTGTGGTTCTCCAGGCCCCGAGGTGGGATGCTGCCGCCGCTGGGGGACAGCAGGGCACAGGGGGGCACCGGGCCTTCAGCAGGGAGGTGGGTTCCCTCTGTCATCACGTTGGCCCCCCGTGAGGCGGCATCCAGCAAGCGGTTGTTGAGCTTGATGATGGGCAACGCCAAGGCCCCGACGGTGGCGGAGAGCCCGAGGTTTGCCTCCGAGTGGAGGCTGAGGAGGGAGGCTGCTGGGGATGCCCCTGGGCACTGCATGAGCTCAGCTGTGGTCTGCAGCCTGTTGGGGCCAAAGCCATCAGCCCACTTGCTGCCCAAGGACAGGTCCACTTCATAGCAGCCCTCCAAGCACTCAGGGCTGGCTTTGGGTGCCAGTTGGGTGTCCTCATCCTTGGCGCTGGTCTCCTTGGGGAGATCCGTGGCCATGCAGTAGAGGCCCTTCTGCATCAGCATGCGGGTCTCCATGTCCCTGTTCTCGTAGAGCATGGTGTTGGCACAGATGAAGATGAAGAGCCCGATGCCCATGATGACAGGGCCGATCAGCTTCAACTTCTCATTGTGTGGCGTGGGACGGCCAGCAACCACCTCCCTCCTCATGTCCCCCGCCGTGCTGGCGTTCCCTGCTCCAGCCCCAGCACCTCCATGCCCCCGGTGGGGCCAGTAGCCCACCACGGCAATGGTCATGCCTACCAAGACCACCGAGATGCCCACCATGACGAAGGCTCCCGATGGCGAGCGCATGCGCAGCTGTCCCTTCACCGCCACCTCCGGCAGTGACTTGCGTCGTAGCCTTCGGCCTCGGCGCCGCGGTGGGGCAGGGGGGGCTGACGGCTTTGTGCCCCCCACTGTCGGCTCCCGCATGGGGCCATTGGGTTCGGTGCTCTCGGCAGTCATCGTCGATGCCTTGGCTGCTCTTCCTGCAGGGAGAAAGGTGTTGTGAGCTTCACGTGGTGATCTGGGGGTCTGGGTGTGTGGGATGCATGGGGGACAGTGGGACCACATTGGGAGCACGGGGATGGTGAGAACATGAGGATCATAAGGATATTGGGACCAAAAGGACGCTGGCAGCATGGGGATGCTGAGAACTTGGGGATCGGAGACAACAGGGGTGTTGGGAACACGAGAAGAAAAGGGACATTAGGAGCACGGGGACACCAGGAGGATGGGGACCACAGGGACACTCAGCCCCCAGCTGTGCCATGCCAGAGTCCAGCAGTTTTGATCTCCTTTCTCACTGCCCGCTTTCCTCTGTTTATTTCTGCCTCCCTGCTCAGGATCTTGGTGGTGGTAGAAAAGCTGAGAGTTCCTTCAGACCCACCAAAGCCCTACAAAACCCAAGCTGTGCAGGGCAGCCACGATCCTGCTGCACCCCATGCTGCACCAGCACACAGATGAGGGAAAATGAGCCACCCGTATCTCCTGCAACCAGGTGGCAGCAGGCAGCTCTGCCTGGCGGCACTGAGAGGAAGGGGCTCTTTGTTCATGGGGAAACTGAGGCACGGAGACGGGCAGCTGTAGAACGGCTTTCAAAAAGCTGTCAGAGCTCCACATGCAAATGTGCCCCAAAGGTGACACAGCAGCAGAGGGAAGCTGTGCATCACACAAGCAGCCCGACAGCACCGTGGTGAGAAGCCAGAAGGAAAACTGATTGGGAACACAGTGGCACAGGGCAGGGAAGGGAGATGGGCAGTCTCATTTACTCCTTGAGATGAATGAAGTGGCAAGAGCCAGCAAACAGCATCACCAGGAGAAAAATAAAACACGAGGGCTTTTTCCAGCCTTAATCATCTTAAGGTGTCATTAGCATCCCAAGGAAGGAATTAAAGATATGAGTTTCAGGATGACAGCGTGTTCCCAGCACGAGGCTGTCAAGCTGTGACCATTTCAATGAGAGAGATTTAAGGGGAAAAAAAAAAAAGCCCCAAACAAAACAGAACAACAAAAAACAAACCCAACCTACAGCTGACAGCTGAGTGAGATCTCAGTGTTTCTCTGGAACCAGCTGGTAATCCCACGTCACGAGGCAGAAAGCAAAACAGACACTGCTATGGAGGAGACCAAATGCAACGGTCACCCAGAAGGAAAAGTGACCCGTGTTTCTGGCAGATCTGAGCACTCTTAGGTTCCCTCCTGAGTTTTCTTGGTTACGGTCCTAAATTCGACCTCTCAAATGTTACGTTAAACCCTTTAAACATCTTGCTGGCATCTTAGGGATTAAACAATAGCAAAAACCCCAAAACCCTGAGCCACGCAAAAGCTGCATGTCCCTGCCCAGCTCCTGCCACGGCCGTGCAGCCAGCTCCTATTTTTGGCACCGAGCCCTTTATTCCAAATTCCTTCACTATCTCCCTTATCCCCATTTCTCCCCCCTCCCCCCCCGAGCATCCCCTTCGGGTACCACCATGGGGCCGGGATGCTCTTCCCACGATTTCCCATCGGAAATGGCTCACAGCCAAAGCGCGGGCTGACGGATGCTTGGCACACAACAAGGCACAAGCACGGCGTGCTCCGGGTGCTGCCCAATCCCCAGGGGTGGGCTCCTCATTGGAAGCCCCTCTTTATCCCTCTGCCTCCCTCCCCCCCCCCCGGAGCCGGAGGTACCGCTGCCCTTTATCTCCGTGCCACTCAACAGCTGCCCGTGTCCAGAAGTTGCAGCATCGCTGGAGATGGTTGTTCCCAGAGTTCAAAACCATTACTTTTATTAATAGAATCCCCAAGGTTACATAAGCTCAAAGCGAGGGGGGGTGTGGGGGGGGGAACATAAAAATTCAGCGTTGCCATCAAATTCAGGAGCTGGCAGACACCGACGCGCCCGCAGTTGTGTTAATGCAGCGGAGGCAGCTGAGCCAGGCAAAGTTTGGGTGCAGCAATGGGGGTCGTGGTGGCACCGCTGGGAGAGCACAGCCTGGGGATGTGGGGCAGCCCAATCCCTGCCACCACATCCCCCTCCCCCCCTTGGCCTAACCTGCTTGGTGCTGAGGGCTCTCGTTCCCTCGGGGGGAGGTATAGAAAAGTAAACGCCTTTAGCATCGCCACAGAGCGCTGCCAGGTTGGAAGCTAAGCTCCCAATCCCAGCAATAAGGCTGTCGTGAAAATAAACACAAATATTTTTCTAATCCACCTCACCACGAAGGCACATCGCCGGCTCCATCCTCCCACCCCCATCCTCTGCTCCCTCCTTTGCGTGGAGATGCTTTGAAAATTGGGCACCCAACTGCAGTGCATCCGATGGCGGCGGTGCTGCCCGTGGGCACAGAGACAATAAGGGACGGCCCCTGGAGGAGCTGGGTGCCTCGGGATGCTCTGCCCTGAGACAACGCTGTCCATGTGAATTTGTAGCATGCCACAGCCTATCAAAAGTCATATTTAGTCCTCAAACATCCCTCTGGACAAGGGATGTGCAAAAGGAGACGGCAGCGTGCATAGAATCAGCATCACCCCCAGCTCCTGGGAATGCACCACAGACCCCCAGCAGATGGGGAAGGTACAACCTGTGCCTTCATGGGGAGGAGAGATGCTGCTGCCTTTTGCAGGTGGGAGACATCAGGATCTGCCAAGCATCGCATCTGTCCTTTCTCTGTGGTCCTTCCTGTAGGCTGGCACAGCCCAGGTGTTCCCCGTGGGCATGGAGAGGGATGGAAAGGGCCCAGGTGGGAGCAGAAGCTCAGGAAATCACCAACAAACTGAAAACGCATCATTTTCCCATTTCTCTTTTAGAAATTTGTGGCACTTCCAAATGCTGCTCTCCTGACTTCTGTCTCCTGACTTTAATGCTGCTTTCCTGATTTTCAGGAGCCGATGTTGAAACCCATCACCTCATCACCCAGCAAAGCCCATTTAAAGGCTGCTGGGATGGATGAGATCTCCAACACACCCCAACAACGCAGGGAGTGCGTGCCACCGCTCCGAGCCCCCCCAGGACCCTGAGTATCCTCTGTGGGCACAGCAGGGCCATCCTCCCACAGCCTGCACCGCACTGCTGGCCACGTGCCGCAATAAAAACAGCTCAGATCACTTCTCAGCTCCTGTGGTCCCAATGCCTGATGAGGCTGAGCTCCCCTCAAAGGCCCTCTGTGCAGCAAAGGGGCAGCCGTGCAGCACAGACCCATAGGTGCAGGGATGCACAGCACACCCCAGGGGCTTCCCACCCAGCAGTGGAAGTGAGGAGAGAGCAATCTGCTCTGAGAAACGATGGTTAAAAACAACACACATCAGCATAACCTCCAGCTCTACCCCAGCACAGGGATCTGCAGAGCAGTGCCTGCTGCCAGCCCTCCTCCCATCCTCACCTCCCTCCCAGCTCCCATGCACGGCCCTCATTGTGGCTGCTGTGCTTGAGCAGCACCTGCAGGTGTCCAGAGCACTGCAGGATCCCAACCTCTGCTGGTTCCTCACCTCCAGCTGGTCTCGAGGCAGAGCTGCTCTCCAGCAAAGCACCCCAGCTCTTCTGCTCCCAATTGCCAACTGCCTTTTTTTGCTCCAGCAGTCCTGGTTTGATGAACTCACTCCCAGCCTGGCTACACCCCACAGTCACATCCCTCCCACTTCCCAATTCTTCTTCCTCCAAATCTCTCTCCTTAGCTACACAGGTGTCCAGACAGCAGCAAAAAGATCAAAAGCAGCCCTGCATCTTTCTGGGGCTCTCTGAGCAGAAGAAATCCCTCTTCAACCCTCAACCCCACTCGCCATCCCACCAGCACAAAGCCCCCTCCAGGCTCAGTCCATGAGTAAATTTCCACACCCTGCCCACACGTTCCCAGCACGGTGACAAAATCCAGCTCCCCACCTCCAGCCGTTGCTGGGGCCACCCATTAATCAATCATCATTAATTAAGCTCCCCCGTGGAAGCTTTCTGTGATCATCACAGCTTGGAGTGAAGGTCCCAGCTCCAGCCCTGGGCTGGGGTCCCACTTTTTGCCAAACTCCTGAGATGCTGTCAGGACTCACAGCCCCCAGATGTGGCCATTCACCCTCTGCCCGTGGCCCAGAGGTGACAGTTCATCAGTTCCCAATGTCCCTGGAGGCACTGTGGTCACCAGTGTCACTTGGAAACAGGACATGGGACAGCAGTGAGCGGACACACAGCACTGTCCCCTTACCCATCCCAGCCCCTTCACCTCGACTTCCCTCCCCCCAAAACGGGGCCATCTGCTCCATCCCTCCTTACCCTTAAGGCGAAGAAAGTGCGTGGAAACATCCCACTGATTACTAATTACCAGAGCTCGCCTTACCCAGATTTACTCTGCTAATTAGACTAATCTCCACAGCGGGGAAATGAACGGCAGCCAGCCGGAGCGAGGCGACGCTGCGGGGTGGGTGGGCACTGTGCTCAGGGCAGGCCTGGGAAGGGACTCAGACCCGTTGTGTAATGAGACAACGAAGGGCGAATTCCATGCAAGCCCTCCGAGCTGATGCTGAAATCAGGACATCTGCATTGCTCAACTTTTTGATAGGAACCAGATGCAAATAATTAGTAAATCCAAATTTGAGATCACGCAGGCGTCTAAATTTAAACGGGGAACGGATTTCTAATGTCAGCTTTTCACTACCTTGGAGAGGGAGGAGGCGTGGGGAGCTCAGAGGGATTTCCTGGGAGAATTCCTGCCTCTGTGAAGCAGTGCAGGGTAGCAGGGTGCAGGAGAAGGGACCGCAGCCAGGCGCCTCACACATCAGCCCAGAGAAAAGGAAGGGAATCCCCCAGGTCTGCGTTTTGCACGGAGTTGGGATCAAACTCTGAATTTGGCTCCTTTCCTTTTGTTCCTCCAACAATCCCTGCCAAATTGGAGGTGGGGAGGGATGCGGGGGCTGCCAGGAGCTCAGTGCTCTCAGACACAGTGTGAGGGGTCTGGCAGTGCACATCCCTCCTTGACCCAGGGATCCCTGACATGCAGAGCAGCGCTGGCATTCGGCGTTCCCAATGTATTCCCAGCTGGGATCACTCTTCCCTCCAGCATCTGAACGCTCACATCTTCTCTGCTCTGTGCCCTGCTTTACTTTACTCTGCCCTGCGGCCACGAATGCAAAGCTCCTGCTCATGAGCAGGAACTCAAACCTACTTGTGAGCAGAGGTGTGGGTCCACACTGCGCTGCTGCTGCAGAAAGGCCCTCCTGATCCCCACCACCAGGAGCTCCAGGGCTCATTTCCACCCACTGCTCCTCTCCGGAGTGCCTAAATCAAATCCTGTGCGGGTATTTGCTCTGTGACCACCCCTCAGGTCACAGCATCTCAGCAAGGAGATGAGAAGCTGCAAAAAGTACTGCAGTTTGGCTACAACAGCACCGATCCTTCCCTGGTCTTGGGTCCGGCTGTGTGCCTGTGGATGTGTGCACATGTGTGAATGTGCAAGCGTGAGCGGCGCGCACGTGAATACGTGCATGTAGATGTGTGCATGTGGATCTGCGTGTGTGCGTTTGCTTTTGCTCCAAGCACCCGGCTCCGACCTTCGTGCACACACGCATATTTGTGTGCACGCAAACGCGTGTCCGTGGGAGCCCCGCGTGTGCGCATAGCGGTACAGCGTGAGCCCGGGGCTGATGTCTGTCCCTAAGTCCGAGCTCACAGCGCTGCCCCGACCCCGCACTCCCTCCCATCTTCGGATCCGTTCCGCTCCCGTCCCGCTCCCAACCCCGCACTCACCGGCGGCCGCCTCCCGCCGGGGCCGCTTCCCCCGGGCCGCCGAGCTCTGGGGGTCGGGGCCATGGAGGGGCTGCGGAGCGGCGCGGCTCCTTTCGCTTCGGCTCGGCTCAGCTCGGCTCGGGGCGGCAGCGCGTCCCGCCCGGCGCCGGTTCCCCTCCCCGCCCTCCGCCCGCGGCCCCGCGGGGAGGCGGAGCGCGGGGCCCGGAGCATCGCCAGGGAGGAGGAGGAGGAGGAGGAGGGCGGAGGGAAGAGCGAGAAGAAGCCGTGCCCCGACCCGACAGAACGAAAAGTTGCGGCCGCTTCGCGCAGCGCCGCTGCGGCACCGGGGGGATTTCGCGACCCCCGTCCAGCAGCGCGGACCCCAGGTTCGCAGGATGGGAGCCAAAGAAGAGCGAGCCCCGGGAAGGAGCCCCTCGTCCTGCTCGCATCCCACGAGATGCACAAAGTCCCGGTCCTGTCTGGTCTGCCTGCGCTGGGAATTGGGTCTATACGCTGCGCTTCACGCTTTGCTTTCTCCCTTCCAACCACGCAGTTGCGAAGCGCATCCGTTGGAATAAAAGCACCGCTCGAAGTTCACTTTCCAGCCATCCCCTGCAGGCACCGCTTCCAGCCACGCACCCGGTGTCACCCACACACTCACACAACACCACACACCACAGCAGTGCCACGGAGATTCAGCTCCCTTCTGCTCCGGTGCCATCTGCATTTGTCAGGGTTTCATGCAAACATCCTCAACTCGCACTCCCCTTCTTCACCGTGGTTGGGAAAAATCTAAGAACATCAAATGAGATCCCTGCTTACTCCACAAAATACGGCTCCACTGATTCCTGTGTGACTTTGAGCCACCAGCAGCATCCTATGTCCTGTAAAAAAATGCAAATTCCATCCACTTGGTTTTATTGCATTGCTCAGCAAAGGGTTTTAGAGCTCTTAGGATGTGCACCCATCTCCTGCAGGGGAACATCAGCCAGGGACCCAACGACAAAAGAAAAAGAACCCCCCACTCTGAGCTATGCTGCAGGGGTGGTGATGTCCTTCCCAGCCCTGTTGTGATGCTCAGGTGAAGCAGCACTGGAGAAATTGGAGCAGGGAGGGCTGGGATGGGGCTGCAGCTGCAAGTTCACAGCTGTCCCACTGAGCTGGGGAGCTCATCCTGCACCCCACTACTGCAGCATCCCAGGGAGGATTACAGCCTGTTCTCTCCTATCACAGGAAAATATCCGGGCTCTCCTTGATTCAGGAGAAATTAATGCTTTTGAGCAAAATTTGACTTCCATCCCCAGGCTGTACCTGTGCCAGGTGGAGCCAGCCAAGGAACCGGAGCTGGAAGCAATGAGAGCTCAGCTCCAGGAGCACGAGCTGGCAGAGAGGCACTGTGCTCCATCCCTCCCAACTGGAGCACTGGAGCCTGCTCCATTGCAATATTCCAAATCCAGATCACCCCCTGACACCCCAAGTGTCATTAACACCACGAACATGACCGAGGATGGGGGAAGCAGGCACAGAGGACACTGGGAGGTGGGTATTTCTGTTGTCCCAACACCTCCTCCTTCTCACAGAAAGTGAGATAACACCCGGGGGAGTGGAGAGGAGAGGAGAAAGTAATGCAGAGGGGGCAAAGGGGCACCAGGAATAGAGAAGGAGGACATCGGGGAGGAGTTCACTGTGGGGAGGGAGATGAGCAGGACCAGAGCTTGGAGCACTGCTACAGAAACGGGGATAGCAAAAAGACAATAAGAAAAGTAAATCAATTTTACTGTCTCAGAGGGGAAAATAAAACATAGATCTCGTGGTAATCGGGCACCTCGCTCTTGATATAGGAGAGGGAAGGGAACTGCAGCCTGCCTTTTTTCAGGTGCTGGGGGCTGGTGGCCCTGGCACAGCATCCTGGTTCTGTGCTGCCTCAGTTGGGCACAGGAACCAAATGGCCAGAGGAAGGAGAAGGAGACAGAGACTGATCACAGCCAGGATCTTAGATCAGAGAGAAGGAATGTTGTTATGGAGAGGCTGAGAGCTCAGGGTGGGATGACTCATGCTGGAGAACATACAGCTGTTGGAGAGGGATCTGGCACCGAGCGCTGAGGCTGTGAGCAGAGAGGGGAGAGAGGATCTGGGGCTGTTCATTGCTCCCTGACTCAATGGATGGGATGGGATGGGATGGGATGGGATGGGATGGGATGGGATGGGATGGGATGGGATGAGGACAGCACTTCTGCACAGCACAGGAGCACCCATCCCATGGTCAAGCCCAGGCCTGGAGCCACAAGGATGCACTGAGCACAATGTGGACACACTGAGCAATGGGGAAACTGAGAGATGCACTGCCTGCTGGTTGGCTGTGAAGAGCAGAGCATGGCTGGTGATGGGCAGTACTCACTGCTGCAGCCCTGGCTGTGGATCTGCATGCCACACTTTGGGAGGAGGCAGGGAATTTCATGGCTGGAAGCCTGGGGGAGAATCCAGACTCTCATCTGCTACCAGGGTGGGATTCTGTGACCATGGGGAGACCTGGGGAAGGCATTAGGAGCAACTCCAAGGCAGAGGAGGGAACCTGTGCCTTCCCAAGGCCCTTCCAGATGTATTCTGTGGTGCACACCTGCAAACAGAGTGCTGGATTCCCAGTGCACGGGGATAAGAAGTGCACCATCAGCTACTGAGGTGGCTCCATTTATATGGGGGTTACAGCCGTTGTGGTGGCTGGAAATGCAAACAGGCACACAAACCCCTACCCTGTGCTCTGCAAATACAGTCTTGTTATCTCTGTGTCTCTGGAAAACAAATTATCTCCAATTTTACAACGAGAACTTGGAAAAATCCAAAGATCTGAGCCTTGGAAATGCCATCGTTTCACGTATAAGAAAATTGGTGTATCTTTGAAGGTTGAAAAGGTCCACCAAATTTACAAAACTATCAGAGCCAATTCAATACATTCCCAAGCTTTAACACCAGGCCTCATCTCCCTGTGATTTACAACACTGTTTTGCCAACTCTGCCCCACGCTGCCCTGTGTTCTCACCCCCAGTGGTACCACACAGTGCTGATTTATGGGCTCCCTGCTCCACTGCCATGTAAAGCAATGCTGCCCACTGCAGCACTCCATCCCGTGCACAGCTCTGGGAATGGTTCCTTCCTCCCAAACACCCAAACAACATCAGGCACAGTGTGGTTCTGCTGAGCTTTACGCAGCTGAAGGTTCCCAAAAGCTCACCCAGGTGCACGTGCTGGGCAGGAAATATTTATGAGGGAGAACACAGTGGTTGCATTTACATTCCTGCTGTCCCAGTGCTGGGGCTTTGGCTGCTGGCTCACATGGGATGCGGGCACAGCTCCCAGTGTAGGAGGGAACAACGCAGAGAAAATCATCCCCAGACCCTCTCCATCCCAAAGTGCACATCGGGGCAGACGGAGGTTTCGGAGAAGCGCCGAACTTCTCAGCAAACTCATCAGAACGTTTTGGTTTGGCATTTAGGTTATGTTCTAAATTACCAAGCATTAGCGCTTGCTAATGTCGAGGTAACAAAAATAAAAGCTGAAGCAAAGTGCTTCTGCTGAAGCTGGGATGGAATATTTCACAGAAAGGCAATATTCGGAGATTGCCGCTTCATTTAGAAACGAGCCATAACTGCTCCAGCTCCACGCAGCCATTGTGGGAAGACAATTGTCATTTCCATTCGTCTCCTCCTCCCTCAGACGCCGCAGGGTCGGCCTCGGCTCTCATGTGTTGGCAGCTGGGATGGGCACAGCACAGCAGGGAGGATGCAGAGAGCTGCCCTGCACTGCAGGGGATCCCAAAGTTGCATCCCGCCTCCTTCTGTGCTCTGCAGTTGTTGTTGCAGTGAGGTCAGAGGATGCTGAGCTGTGTCTCAGTGCTGACCCTGCCTTTATCCCCTCCTCGACCCATCGGCCACATCTCAGCATCTCTCCCATGTCCCTAAATGACATTCCAGGGCACAGGCATGGAATTGTGGCCCCAGGGTTGGGCAGGAATTGGGCAAAAGCACGTGGAAAAGGCACAAACAGCTCCCGGCGTCCTGCTGTTCCAAAGGGCCAGTTGTGGGGATGGAAATCTAGAAACCTATCCCCAGGAAACAGTTGGGCTCTGGCATCTCCCTGTGCCTGACCCTGGCAGCAGATGGTGGGCAGGGAGCGGGGCTTGCTGCTGCACGAGGATGGAGCTGTTAGAGCTAATGTGTGGGAAGTGGCCATTAATAAATCAGCAGCAACTTCGCAGCCATCAGAGCCTGAAATCCTCTGGGACCAAATATGGAGCAGTGGGATTTCAGGGTGATTTATTCTTGGGTTGAGGTAGGGATCGTTTGATGCTGTTACCTACAAACCCAGAAACCTCATCCCTGTGCACTCTGGGACAGCTCTGGGGCAGGAATGTGGGAGCCCATCCTTTCCCTGGCACATCCACCAACCATACAGCTCTCAGGAGCAGAGCAAGAAGAGGAGGCACAGGAAGGAGCAGCCAGCAGAAACCGCCCTATAACCGAGACGTCTCTCCCTCGAAGCATCCAGCCCAGCCTCAGTAATCCCAAATCCTTGGTATTAGGCATTTAATCTCACATTTTATCATGTCCCTTCTTGCCAGGGGGCTGAAATTAAAAGGGAAGCAGGGAAGGGCTGAGCTTCGGCTGCTTTAATCGGTTCTTGCTGGCGGATGGCAGGGAAGGAAGGAGGAAGAGGTGGAAGCTCCATCACTGCTCTCCTCCTTGCAGGGATGCAGCATCAAGAGAAGGAAGAGGGCAGGGGAGGAGCGGAGCCAGCGAGCGGCTGCGTGGGGCTGTGCCAAAGAACGGGTGGAGGAGAGATTTGTTTCCATGATGCAAGCAGAGGGAGAGCAGCCGAGGCAGGACATGGGAAGAGCGGGGCTGGAGGCTTCTTTGGTGCCCTGTGCTGCTGGGGGAATCTCTGCTGGGGACTGTGAGCAGGGCTGGGTCCTGCCCAGCCACATGTGCCCCATCCCAGGATGCAAAACCCCTCTTTCCTCTCTCCCTGTCACTGTCTCTGGATGTTCCTTCTTGCTGCAGAATGCAGGTATCTCACCACTGAGCCACCTCGCTGGTCAGCCCTGCATCCTCACCATGCCACTCTCAAACAGGGCTGCTCTGGCTGATAAATGCCCATATGGAATTCTTATGGGCTGAAGGAAGAACTCTTAATTGCACTTCCCTGCCACAGATGTGATGAGAGCCTGTACTGCAACCTCAGCAGAAATATCTATCAGCAACAGGCACGTACCTTCAATACACCATTTTCTAGATGAAGCCAGGCAGATCCACAGCTGATGGGACAACAGTCAAAGCACAAAACCAGAAGCTGCAATCAGTGCTTTTCCTTCCTATCAAGCCTCAACTTGAGCCATATTTATCCAGAAAAGCAACACAGGAGCTGCATGGGCAGTACCTGCTGAAGGTCCCTGGGCTGCTGTGGGACATCAGCATTGCCAGCTTGCGCACTGAGCAGAGAGATGGATTTGGGAAGAGCTGAACACGCTTAGAGAGTAATGCAATCTGTCTGCCACTTCACACAGCTCAGACGAACAGAGCTGGCAGCCACAGCTCAGCCAGGTATGAGAGCCAAAGCACTGCTCTGAGAGTCCCAGGATGGTGACAGCCTGCATAAAGGCAATGACAGCCATGAGAAGCACCGTCACTAATCCCTTTGGAGATGATTACACCACGCTGGTTTGGGGAATGGAGATGTTTTGTGGTCACCTGAAGGCTGAGCAGAGGAGGGGCAGCAGTGCAGAGCTGATGTGCTGAGCAGGGTGTTGGAAATGAGCATAAACTTGGGGGTCCTGGAAAAAAAAAAAAAGGGATAACTTTCACGTGTGCAACCTGACACTGTTTCCCCTCGATTAAGTTTTCAGTTAAGGCCTGGCTAATGGAAAATCCTGTAATAATTATGTTGGCATTGTGGTGTGATGGAAAATACTGTAATGAGATTAGGTACGCACTGGGCTGCTCTCTGCAGCATGGCCACGAGCACAGCTCACCCATCCCCTCCTCAGCCCTAAGCAGCATTTTGGGGCTTGGGAACCTTCCCCAGAGCCCCTCACAGTGTGAGCACACATGGGGGCCTTCCCCCATGGTAAACTGAGGGCTGGAGGGAATTAAGCATGGCTCTCCAGCCACAGCTCCCAGGGGCAGCTCTGCAGGGGCAGATAGTTTCCAGCTTTGCCATCCCCATCCGTGACTTCTCCTGGAGATATTTATGGTTCTGCCCGTGCTGATTCCCGTGTCCCACTGAATATTGCATGTGCTGCCATTCCCCAAGGGCTGATAGTCTGAGGAATGCTGATGCTTCGCAGGAGCTGCTAAGCAGCACCTCTTGTCTTCCCCAGCATGACTCTATGTGTGCATTTACCACTGATTATATTTGCAGGCACACTTGAGTGTGATCATTAGCTGAAAGGTGTCAAGGAGTCAATCTGGGTGGTAGAAGCATCTCTGGAAGCTGTAGTGAAGGAAGAGCAGCATTGTCACTGCTGATGGAGCACATCCAGAGCAGTGCTTCTCCATGTCCTCCATTCAGGAGATCTCAACCACGAGAAGATGGAAGCAACGATGGGGGACTGAAAAGAGGGTAAAAAGTCAAGAAATGGGGAGGACATATGCAGATCCAAAGGGGAGGTGAGGAATCCATGCAATGAGAGCAGTGACTCTGGGAAGAAATACTCCAATAACGAGAGGGATCTCCAGCTCTGAGCTGTTCTTCTTACAGAAGTGATATGAAATTTGGGATGATTTTCTGCTGAAGAAATCAGCAGTGCAATGAAGATGTGATGAGAGTCTGTACTGCGACCTCAGCAGAAATATCTATCAGCAACAGGCACGTACCTTCAATACACCATTTTCTAGATGAAAGCAGGCAGAACCACAGCTGATGGGACAACAGTCAAAGCACAAAACCAGAAGCTGCAATCAATGCTTTTCTTTCCTATCAAGCCTCAACTTGAGCAATGAAAGCTCAAGAAGACTGGGTTTCTTCCATGGCAGCAGTGCAAGTTCTTCTGGCATTAACTGCTGCAAAATGGGTTTCCTACCATCCCTGAGTGGTCCAGAAGGAGTGGATGATCTGATGAGCAAAGAGGTTCGACACCACATTAAGCAGAAACTTGGATCAGTGCTTGGAGCAGCAGGGTCTGGATAACAGTTAGGGGAATGAGGGGGGCCATGCAGGAAAGAAACTTGCTAATGGGTATCAGAGCAATTACACGTGCAGCTCTAATAGGCATGGAAATAATTAACATTCTGCCCAGGGCTCAAGTAGTGGTTCCATGAGTCCTGCAGAACCTGAGCTCCCATTTGGGTGTGGGGGTTGGGTATGGAAGCAGAAAGCAATGGCTTTTGGTGGGAGCAGGCTCAGGACACAGCTCTTATCCTTATCTGAAGCTCGTGCTCCATGCAGCAGACAGCTCTATGCCTGCACCCATTCGAATGGCACTCACCATCCCCACGGAGCACTCTTCCCCCAAGAAAGGCTCAGAATGGAAGGCTCTCAAGTCCCCCACAGCCCCTTGTGGGATGTCTTCTATTGCCATCATTTCTCCATCTCCTGAAACTGGGCAGGAGCCCCACGGGATGGGGCAGGAGCCCTTATGGCACAAAGGGATTTGGCTGTGCCCTGGCAGGATGCTGCTGGGAGGCAGCGGGAAGTGAAGATGCCGCTTCTCTGCCTCTACAGGGCTGACCCCGCAGGATCAACGAGGCTTTGTTTTCTTTATCCCTTCCAGCAATTCATCAATTTTACTGCTAAACAAAGCCACCTCTTTGAAGGGGAGGTCTCCTATTCTAAATCTCTCTCGAGCGGAAGCAGCAGATGATCTTAACCAGACGTGGCTGCTTAAAGGGATGCAGATGCTACTGCGGAGCTCTGCTGGGTCTCAAGGCACCCTGAGACACCCAGCATCACCCCCACTGCTAATTTAACACCACCCCAATATTCTGCCAGCCCTAAGGATGCACCACCACCACAGCTCCCCCCCCAGCTCCTCTGGTTGCTTCAGCAGAGATCCCACAGCCCCAGCCATGGGTGCAGAGCTGATGGGAGGTGGGGGTAGCACCCACCCAGCTCCAGCTGCACCTATGGGCATTGGGAACCACAACCTCTGGATGAGAGGAAATGCTGAGGAGTGGTTCCTGCTGCACTGAGAGCCTCCAGCCTGCTGGAGATTCAGTTCTTATTTGTTAGATTTTTTTTTAGCACATTGGTACATTACACTCCTCCTGGTTACAACTCTTTGCACACAACCAGGGCTGCTTTTATCACCTTCTGTGCAGCCAAAAACTCCCTATTTTTCCCCCCTCACCTCAAAGAAAACAGCTCCATCACCAGAAGCTCCACATCCAACTTCATGAAGATTTTCCACGTGTTCTGGATGCAGCAGCATCACGCAGGGCGCATCACTCCGGGTGCTTCATGTCGTCTGTTTGTAACTAGATGTGAACAAGCACTGGCTTCAGGGCAAGAGGAAAGCTTCGGCTGCTCTGGTGTGGAGATAATTGCGCAAGATTAAAACACAGAGCTTGGTTCCTGCCCTGCTTACATAAAATCCTCATGCACATTTTATAAGAGAAACTGCCTGGATATAAAACACATCTCGCACCAAAACTGATAGCACAGAACAGAGCGCTGACCCAAAGCCAATGTGCTCTGTAATTGAAGGTGTCATCAGTCCTTTTCCCATCATCCAGATCACTGTGGAGCCCCAAGAATGGTGTAAGAAAGCTCCAAGAGTGGCCAAGTTATATAAAGGAGGAGCAGAGTGCCACATCCTTGGGCACCCATTGGCACTCATCATCACCTGAGGCTGCAGTGTGTTGCTCCAACAGGAGCAGATCTGTCCCTCCAGCTGTGCAAGGGGAGGCAGGAACCTCTGGTTCCCCCCCAGACCCCCCCTCCTCTGCTGCTGAGCTCCAGCCACTCATTAGGTGCATTCTTTCTGCACGTGGTGCACAGTGCAAGCCAAAGGAAAAATAAATCTGTTTCACGGAGGGAGAAAGGAAAAAAAAAAAAAAAAGCTTCTAATTTTGTGCTGCCTCTTAAATGAAGATGCTTGGGGCGTTCTGCACTGAAGACAGAGAGCAAGGCCTTCCCCAGTCAGCGGGCAGCAGCAGAGATGTGCCTCAAAGAGGGGGTTTACATCAGAGCCTCTTCTCTGGTCTTTTTCAATCCCACCCCTAAGAGAGAGGAGCTTGAGGCAGTGTGAAAACCATCCAGGGAGAATCATTGAATAGTTGTGTGGTCCTGCTTGGTAACACGGAGACACAGCACAGCTTGCTGTGCTCCTGTCAGAGATAACACAACGCAGAGCACATCCCTGGGTGCCCATGGAGAGGCGGAAACGCTGCTCGGGGCTGCAGGAGCAGCTGGCACTTTGCACATGGGGGAACCTCTGTAACCAGTGATGCTGCAAAAAGGCACTCACAGCACCAAAAAAGATCAGTCTGAGCCCAGCAATGGCATGAAATTGGGTTTGGAGACACACAGCCTGAACAGGAGCTGCTCAGGTCTGCGGGGGACGTGGAGCTCCTGGTGGTGCATCGAAACCCTCTCAGTACATCGCCCAAGGAATGGCTGGAAATGCTCCAACAGCAAATGTGGGCATCTCCAAACAGGAAAAAATACCTTGCTTACATTAACAGTGTCTAAACGATCAACTATGTGCAGAGAAGAAAGAACTGGGGGGCAATTAGTAAGCTAAAGATGTGCATGGCAGCAAGGATGTGAGAAAACATTAGGGGAAGTGACATGCAAAGCCAATAAACAACAGAGCCAGCAAATATGGGGGGAAGGACCAGGGGCCAAATGAGGAAGGAGTGCAGGAATGCAGAGCAGAGAGCTGCCTTGGGTCGAGGGGCTGAATCCACCCAGCTCTATGGGCATGCGTGGGAAGGAAAGAGCTGGTAATCTCAAAGAAGCAATACAGACAACTCCAACAAGAGTTAAGAGTCTATTCAACGCAATCAATGCCAGAAGTAAGCAGCTCACATCACTCACACCTTACACCACCAATCTGCTGCTGTCCTGCTTTGCCTCATCCCACCACGGACAGGAGCAGAACCCAGCCCAGTGGGCACTGATGCTCATGGTTCAATATGAAGCAAACAGCCTTGGCACCTGCTGCATGAGAGGTTAAAGCCACCTACATGGGAGGAAGCCAACTTAGCATCCCAAAGGCTGCACGCTACGTCAGTCAGGATGCCTGCTCAGAACACAAACCCTTTAAGGGAGGCAAGGGAGCAGGACTCACACACAGCATGCAGGAGCTGTGCTGAGCAGAGCTCAGGTCAGTAGGATGCTCCTTTTCCCCACTGCTGGCTCAACCCACATCAGCCATGTTTGCTCCTTTGCAAATGTTAACACCAGCATAACAAGAAAGGAGCAGCTCAAAGGGGAACTCCCAACAACTCACCTACACAGCACAGACTGCAGGTCACACCTTCCCCTATGGGAAAACAGCGCACTTCCAGCAGAGAAATGACAAGTGAAGGTCCCAGGACTTACCTCGCTGCAGAGCTGGGCATCACAGAGCTCCTCCCAGGGCAGAGCTGTGCCAGGAGGGCAGAGGCAGGCTGAGCTGCCCAGCAGCATATGCAGACAGTGTGAAAATACACTCAGTCACAGCCGCAGGGCTCAGGGCAGCTAGGAGGGGTGGTGGGCTCAAAGGGCTGCATGGTGCTGATGAGAGAAGGGCAGCACATCCCTTTCAGGGCAGCTGTCTCCAATTTATAGCCAGGAGACACCTCGAAACCTTCCCATGGATGCTCAGATCCCACGAGGGGAGAGGCTGCCTGCAGGACAACTCCAGCATCCAGAGAACAAACAGGTTTGGCTGCCCAACGAGAAACGTGGCTCAGAACGTCAGAGTCCACGTCTGACTGAGCAGAACAACCTGCAAATGTAAGCAGCCATTGGGGTGGTTAATGCACATTGCACTGCTTCCCTATCAAAATCTTGGTTAAAAAAAAAAATCACAACCCTTCAGCTTCCATGGAGGAATTCAGGTATCAAAAGCAGTGAGACAGACAAGCACGCATTCCAGCAGAACGCAAGGGTGACTAACAGAGTTTGGAGAAGCAAAACTCAGTGTTACTGAGCACACAACAAACATCCAAGCTAAGCAGACTGGGAACCCGAACACGGTAACAAAAGCAAACAAGCCGGGTTTAAATAGAAGCAAAAAAAAAAAAAAAAAAAAAAAAAGAAAAAAGGAAAAAACTTGGAAAGGAAAACCAGTGAGAGCAAATGTTTACCCTGATGAAGGATAGTTTAGAAATTATGGCTGGATGCCAGCTTTCCAATATTTTTAGTTTGGAAAGGTCTGCTAATCTCAGGCTGCAGCGCTGTGGGTCCCTATTCTCACCCCCTTCTGCTGTTGGCTCAGTGGGGCACCAGGAACCATCACTGCATCAGGGCTGCACTGCACACACATGTTTGACCATCAGGGTGAGGGTTTCCACCACCTGATTTTAGGGGCAGGAAACCAGCCAACAGCACAGCAATTTGCAATTAATCAGCTAACTGCAATTAAAGCAGAAATCAACAAGCAGGCAAGTTAACCACCATGGTTATGGGACAGCAGGAAGAGGCACAAAGCCCCCAAAGGTTTAACATTGATTCATACTGATAACAGCTTGCTAATTTTAGTTAAGCACTCAGGGTTGGGAGCAGCTTTAGGATAGCACAGTCCTGGGATGGTTTGCAACAGAAAACCATGAGGGATTAAAATATTGTCAGCACAGGACAGGAAGGAATTTGGGGATTAGGCACAGCCTCAGCTGTGATGCTGGCCAAGGCTGTGAGCAAATCAAGGAGAGCACAGATGCAGTGCTTTGCTCTGCCTGGTTAAAGAGATGAGAGATGGAAACCTCTGTGTTTTGGGAGGAGGAGGAGAAGGGGCAGGAGCGGAACCCAGCCCAGAGCTCAGGAAGAACAAGTCAGGTCTGAACTTATATTAATTTTATTCTCATTTCCAGGAGAAAGCAGTGGTGGAGTGCAGCATCACAGCTAGCGGCAGAAAGCTCAAGTATTTGTTTGCTTTAATGCAGGCAAACATTTCTGAGGCTGAATGGAGACGACGGGCGTGCGCTCCCTTCCCTGTGCACATTTCCAGTTCAAGTAATAGGAATCTCAAAAATAAGCTCTTATCACATGACGAGAGAATGTCAGAAACTTTAAAGCTTTCTGTGGCATAAATCCCCACGCAGGGCATGAAAGTAGCAGGCAGGAAATCTTCCACAGCTGAACTCGCTTATCCCCTGGGTTGAGAATCTTTCCTTTGGTCGGAGAACTTTGTGATGAGCGGTGCTGAGCATTTCTGTCTGACTTTAATGCGTAACTCAGAGCTGAAATCTGCTCCTCCTGGATTACACTGCAGATCATTGGGGATGGTACAGGAAAAGATTTTACCGGTGCAGTTAATAGCAGAAGAAAGGAGAAACATTTGGTCATTTTGGATCTCCGAAACACGCTCAGGAAATAAGATCCGTTTCCACTGAGACAGCAGAGCTCTCAATTGCACTGCTGGGCCTTGGGAAGCTGTCACAGCCCTGGGTGGCTTTCAGTAATGCACTTCCAAGTGACTGCTGGGTTCAGCTGGGACAGCAGCAGGCTCGTGCTTTGCAGACTGAGAGCCTCCTCCACCAGGTTGGCATTAACCGGTTTCAGCTTCGTGCAACACAGAGCAACAACTTTTGGCTTTCAGCTTCAAAGTGCATGTTTCAAATTAGACAACAAGGCGTTATGCAATCAAAGGCATCTGCAGACCCCTTGCCTAGGCACAGAACGTGATCAGGGCTGAGAAAAGGCAGAGCCTGGCTACAGAACCAAGCTGCTGGGCTGCATGTGAAAGCGGAGCTCCCTGATGCAAGTGAGATGCCATCAGCAGTCACTGAGTTCCTAAGGCAAGCAGCAAAGCTGGGGCTCCAAGAGGACTTGTTTTGGTTTTTTTTAGTCTTGTAAGAATTAGGGAATTTTCTTGTGCCCATGAAGACACTGGGAATCGCTGCAGTACTGTGAAGTTGTCTGATTTTATGAGAATCAGGCTATATTTGGAAAGAGACCCAGCAATAGATGAGTGCACATTCTTGCTTGCTCTGCAAAGACAATTACTGGATTACAAAAAAAGGCACAAGAAGCACACATTCCTCCTTCTTCTATCCCTAAAAGGTTTCCTCCTCCCTCCTCGCTCCGAGCACTACTACTGCTGTCACTGAACAAACTCCAAGTACACATTTTCATCCTTGATCCAGCTGGCTTGGAAGCCTCTAGGATTTAAGATCTCTCTTCTGTTTGAGTAATTTCAGTGACTAGAATCTCATTGCTTGCTTCACCAATTCTCTTCATCCTCTGTCTATATATAGTCAAGGAGATGAAATAATATTACATTTAGTTTTATTGCTGGAAGCAATCTGCTGTCCCTCAATGCAGTTTCCCAAAGGAAGGAGGTGAAACAGAAGATTCAGCAGGACGTGCTGACTACGAACAAGAACAAGGTAGAATTGCACACATTCCAGCTGGCTGGCTGTTACACAGGAGGAAAACAGAGCACAGAAAGGCTGAGGTTATTTAGCCAGGAACAGAACAGGCCAGCTAACAATCCTCTGCTCCAGCTGTCACAAAACAGCTCTGCTGTGCCTGGAAGGTGAGCTGTGTCAGAGCCCAGGATGTGTCACTCAAGGCTTCACAGAGATCTGGGATGCATGGAGTGGGACAAAGGAATGGGACTCTTTGCTGAACATCCTGGTTATCACATCATAAATTCATTTAAATAAACTGATGTCATCTCATCCCTGTCGCTACATTAAAATACAAGGCTCCCCTGCAGTTGCATGGCTGATACTTAATGTTTCAGCTACTAAATACCCCACCACTCCTATGTCTTCGCAGTGGAAGGCTAAAAATCCTTAATGTTTTATACCAAAATAGAAGGTATGGAGATAAATTGCTCTATATACGACTAATCCAGGACCAAATGTATTCAGCAGCATGGATTCTACTCTATTTACAGTTTTAAGGAACTTACTACCTTAAGAATGTTATGAGGACCTTCTCAGGTGCTGGGAAGGACGTGGAGAGATCAGGGACTGCTATATGTTCATAGAAGCACTCAGAATTCCAGCACAGCAGAAATACCAGCACACCCCTCTGCCACGTAAGCACAGGTTGCCACCTGCACATGCAGGAACAAAGCCACAAGTTTTGCTTTCTCCCTGACACAGACCAACAAATCTCTTTTGAGAAGCACTTCTCAGCTTGTTCTGCTGCCTGTTCAGACTGATCCCCCTCCAGGCAAACCTGCCCACATGCTCTTCCCATCTCACTGCCAGAGATGCTGAGGACCAATGTCCACCTGCAGGCTGAATATGCTGAAGCACTGAAGTGTTCACAGGTTTTGAACAGGTTTGAAAATAAAAGGAAATTGTTTCTAGGAACTCTGTGTGTATCTGTATGCACACGCTGTTCACTGTGGGGTTTTCAGCTCCCATTCCTAGCATTTGGTTGGCTGTGAAGGCAGCCTGGACAAACTCATCACACTACCAGGTGCTCCTGACTGTGTTATTTTGCCATAGGATGATCATAGTCCAGATAGCAGTTGCCCAAAAGCACTGGTGGGAGAAATACAGATAGAATATTTGTGTCCTGTGGGAGATAACTACAGGAGAGATCTTTGCCTACCCAAAATCTATCCAAACAGGGCCTTCCTCCAACTGCCTGGCAGCACAAATGACAAAGGTTTGCTTGTTATCAGAGCCACCACTGATGGAAACTCTTTGCCCATGGTGCACTACAGATGTGGTGGAAGCAGCCCAGTAGCCAACAATGGGGTTTAGAACAATCAATATCAGCACGAGAAACTGGAACTTAAAAATCAGTTGTGGAAAGGTCAGCTCCCGAATCACAGCACTGAAGGATACAGATGAGCTGCTCTGAAGCTCACCCATTTTCTTACTCTCTCCTCTTCTGAGCTTTCATACATACATCTGTTAAACATGCTGGTGATAACTCAGTCTCTTTCAGGCACTCTCATGGGACACAGCAGACTTTGTACTCACATCTGTCCTCCTGCTATTGCAGCTCCACCACTGTTACCCTGGATTCCCCTTATAACCGGAGGTTTCTTCTAGATCTCCAAAAGAGATTGATATATCAAAACCAAATTCAATTACAAAATATAATAACCTCTTCTTGGAAGTGAAGCTGCCCCATATTCCAGACTGTGGCAGGATTTTTATGTCCTAAAAATATTTTTTAATAAGTTCTACTTAAAATATATCTGAGTCGCAGCCTGCCTCATGGGCATCTGTAATGCTCTCAGTGAAGATCTGCTCCCTGTCAGTTCCTCCTGGGCTCCAGGGAAGGGCTCTTCTCACTCTTCTTCTGCAGACTTGAGCATGAGAATGGCATTGTAGACCTTCAGGGCAGGACCCAGTTTGATATTGAGTATTTTAACCAAGTCATTCTGGTTCAGGAGCAGGAAGGCCTCACCATCTATCTGCTAGAGGTGTAAAAACACAACAGAAGATAAAAATTACAATCAAGAAATAAGCAGGATTCTTACTTCTGGTTGTTCAGTTAAACAATGTAGTGAGGAATGAAAATACAGACACAGCCCTGAGGATGGAAACCTTATTCTTCTCTCTAGTTTTGGCACCCACACCAGCCTGCGATTCCCAAGCATGCTGCCCTTCCCAGGGGTCTCAGGCCTACCCCTGAAGCCTGAAAAGTTAGAATGTGGACAAAGCTTACTGGGAACTAATGAGGATGAGGCTCGTCCGTTTGACTTTCTATTCACTGTAAGGATACTTACCCTAAAAAGCCAACAACTGTCAAAAATCCCGCAGCCTAGTCCCAATCTGTGGCAAAAAATTAGATCAGGAAATGCAAGCCTTCAGGAGGCAGCTATCCAAGAATTAATACATTACACTCATCTACAGCAATTAGAAGCAGCACATCACCATTTCTTAGCACACTCATTACATACTGTCATTGCACAGCTCCTCAGGCTCCTGTTAAGCAGCTCAAGGTGAAGTGTGAAGGTTTGCTGCTTCTTTGGTCAGCTTTGCTAGAAACTTTGCAGATGAGAAGAACTGGACAGATGTGAACAGATGTGAGCAGGCTGCTCTCAGAACCAGCACTCTGCCCACAGACACTTGGTCTCCATTTAAAGGAGTAGCAGGAGGCTATTAGGAAATAGCTTTCGATGGCACTAAATGGGCTTGTTCAGAACAAGGTAAAGGAGATGGTGTGTTATATAAAACAGGGCACAATAAAGCCATGGAATCTGTCTGGATTTACACACATACTCTCCTAATCCGTCAGCAAGGAGACATCCAATCAGATTCAAAGCAAGCAATCTAAAACTGTATTACCTTGTGAAAATAAGTGGAGCTCTAGGTACCAGAGAGTAACAAAGTATGATTTTAAGAAGAGGTTAAAAATCTATTTTGGTTCACAAAAGCATCCACAGAGACAACGGATATAATTAATATAAACCCCAAATGCTGCAGAGAAGAAGCCAAAGATTAATGGACACAGACGAACAGTACATGTCTAAGTTATTCCATTAAAGTGCATTTACAGAGACTGACAGCATCTCCTCCTCTCACTTGATGCTCACCAGCACAGCGGACAATGCCAGACACTGGGCCTAACCAGAACAACAATCCTTCTGTCCCTGCACTTTTCCTAACTGGAATTCTTCTCAATGTCAACAACTGGTAGAAAAGGATACACTCAGTAAACTTGGACAAACATAGCAATGAGGCAAAGAGCTGGGAGACAGGAATTTGGGCTGCCCCTCTCTAACCTCAAGGAGACTGCTGAGCAAGTAAAGTTCTTTTACTTCCCAGTCTGCACACTGGAAATGACAGCAAGGCTTCCAGCACAGCCAGCCACATTTCATTGAATCCTACCTGCAAGCTGCCTAGAGTCAACACTGCTGCAAGGCCCATGGTAAAAATAGCCTGAAATAAATGGACTGCTGCTTAAACTAAATAAAAAGAGTCAAGAGAAGGAGAAAACTGCTGAAAAACAATCTAACATTTTAAAATGCTTTTGAGTCCAATATTATCATTACATTTCACTTTCACTGCATCGCCTCAACGATGTTTGTTTTAAACAGACCTTCCCTGAGCTGGTCCTAGAAATGAGTGCAGTATCACTGCCTGTGGTTTTTGTTCCATCTTATTTGGATGGTTTTTCAAATTCTGTGCACAATTTGTTCTCTTCATTTGTAACGTAAGCAGGAACTCATCCTCCTCCCTCCTGCCAACAGGAGTCTGCAAGGGATTTATTTCTCCTGAACGGAGAGCACTCAAAGGCCTGATTACAGTAATGGACAACCCTGGTGAAGCCCAGCAGTGCTGTCGCTCACACCTGAATTTTGGCCAGAGCCAAACTGCTAAAAGGGTTTTAAATTTACACTGACAGTTTAGTTCCAGCACAAACCTGAAAAACAATCCAAGCCTCTCTTGTTTGGCACAGAGAACCACACTTTGAGACTGCAGAAGGTATTAAAATAGAACATGGCTGTGCTGCTCTCTGAACTAGAAAACAGCCACCGTGTTCAGGATCCATTTCAATTATTACTAGAAGAAACAAAACAAATTGTAAATGGTTGGATCCATTAGTAGACTTACACCTCACCAAGCCCTCAACTCTGAACTCATCTTTGCTAGAAATCAGGATGTATCTTTTACACCCAGCTATGCTGAAGGACTGCTTTATTGGGAGAAATTTCATCATTCCCACTGCATTCAATTAAATGGTATTCCACTACACTGTGAACAAGCACCAATTCATTTTGCTTTTTATTTTGTGTGTATGTTTTAAAATAAGGGAAAGCAAAATACAGGGATGTAAATCCCATAAAATGCACTCCAGCCTGATTCATCCTGAAAGAAAGCCAGCTCTGGGGAGCAGTCATCTATTACAAACCTGTCCTTTGCAGCCACTCCACTACGCTGTGCTTCTCCTCAGCACACAGGGTGCACTAAGTGCCATGCAGAATGCAGGGAAGGTCCAGCCCCTTCCCTCAAGCTCTTACAATCAGAGCAGCAGAAGGGGAGGCATGTCTGTGCAAATTAATCACGGCCTTATAAAGAACCTCCAAACCATCCCTGCCACGTAACTGGAAGCCAAAGCTCTCAACAGAGCCTAAGCGTCATAGGATCAGTGAAAAGGAACGGGGCAGCCACATCCTGCACTGCTGGGATTTCTGAGAAGCCATGGGGAATGCACCGTAGACAGGGAACGGAGCCCAGCACAGGGCAGTGACAGGATGTGTTGCAGGCAGGAGATGCTTTGACTCCTCAGCATTGCTTGTTCAAGGATAGGTGCCCCTCCTGCTCCAACAGGAGAAGTCAGGGATTCCTAAGAAGCCCTCTGACTGCCAGCCTACCCAAGAGAAGCAGGCATATGTTCTTGTTAGAGGGAGCAGATGAGATCTTTGCTGCGCCATTCCAACAGGACATCTTTATAGTGATGCCAAAAACACTAGACAATAGTCCAAGACAGGATGTTAAGCATAAGCTTAGTGATTGGAACGGGAGGGGAAATTTAAAGCAGCAGAATGCAATTAACCACGCTGGGATTCAGCTCAATGCTGAAGCTGTCTCCTAAATGCTACAGGCTAATGACAAGGCTGAGCATGTCTGTGCAGTCAGCACTGTAACTGCAGAGCAGCAGGGGTACAAAACCACCCAGCTCACAGCACAGGATTGGGGTAGACCTGACTTACCTCTTCCCTGAACACAGCTGCTTGTTCTTTGCAACCAGGTAAACGCTGGATAAAGTTTACCACCTACAATCAGATTTACAAGAAGAGAAACAAGAATGATTAGAATGATGATCAAGTACCAAGCATCTTATTTCTGTATGCAAGAATTTTTATAACTTTAATGCTTATAACTCTCCTGTTAATGAAGGTTATATACAAGAAGTAACAGTGGGGTGTTGCTACAGCATGCCTGTAAAGCTTATTCTGGTCACAAATAATACTCTCCATATTGCAATTTGACCACTTCTCTAAGAGTTCAGTTTCTCCACTGCTTAAAAAGGTCCTTATAAAACATCACTCTTATTAAAAACTGTATACAGCCATACATTATTTTAAATCCCTCCACAACTTTCCTTCCTCTACAGTTTTGTCAGAAGATAAAATTAAAAAGGATTTAGATGATTTCCCATCGTGACATCCTTTTCAGAGATGACATAAATCAACCAAATGAGTACCCCTGGTTTATTAACACACAGAAGGCAGAAAAGCAAGGAAAGAAAGAAGTTGTGGTTTTATTTAATGCATGGTAGATGCAGAGGATCCACAGAACCAACATGATTAAACGAGTTAATTTTACATTTCATATTAGGGAAAACCTTTCTAAGCAGGAAATCTGTTAACATTTGGAATAATCTCCTCTGAGACATGCAAGCAAGCCTTGGATTATATTATATAACACTACATAATGCAAGCAGCAATCCCGAATGCAGTGGAGGATGACTTAATACGTATTGTCTTCTCCATCTGCAGCTTCACTGGTTCACAGAAGATTTGTATATTGAGGCATAATCAGATCAAACGTTTCATGCTAATTGGATGCTCCCTTGCAGGAACAGCTCTGTTTCATGAAGCATATTCACTTGAGTTATTACAGATGTGACATTTCTTCCATGAACACAAACAGACAAACAGTTTGGGGGGGGGTTGTTGTCGAAGATGAGCTTCCCTTTAAATCACAATCGTCAAGCTCCCCCCTAAATCACATCACTGTGTCTCCAGCTGATCCCACTGCTGACTTGGGTCCTTCTGAACCCAGCAGCAAGCTCTCAACTTGCCCCCAGCTGTGCTCTGCCCTGGCAGAGCTGCTTTTTGGTGAGCATCACTGACTCCTGTTGCTTCTGTTATGCAATCTGAGAGCAGAACCCTTCTCTCATCTCATCGTGCCAGGAGGGAAAGCTCCATCTTAAAGAGAACCCCTAAAATCCACAGCTCCGTCATGCACTGATTCCAAAGCAGAAGTGCAATCTCCTACTGCAAACAAATAATAAAATAATACTTTCCCTGTATCCCCTTATAATAATAATAAAAAAAAGAAATACTTCTGCAGGGCTGCCATCTCCCAGAACATTAAGTGGCAGTTGGAACCTTGAGAGCAAGGCAGTGAATGTCCCTCAGGGTCTGTGGCACTCACAGGCTGGCAGAGGTCTCAGGGGAAAGCTCTGAGTTTGCCTTGTTCTTCTGTCCTTCCCTGGACATCTGCTGCTGGCCACTGTCATGGATGGTGTGATGGCCTTTGATCTGCCCCAGAAGTCACTTGTATGTACACAGCCAGCGCCCTGCTCCACAGCAGTGGTCTTTTAAACATAAAGAGCCCTGGGGCTTGCCAGAAACTGAGATAACAAAAGGAGGAGGAGGATGCAAGACAAGCATGCAGGAGAGATGGATCCCAGGGTGTGAGCCAAAACAAAGCAGCGTGAGGAGTTGGAACAAACTTGTCTGGACCTTTAAGCAGCTTAACAGTGATGGCAGGGAAGCATTTCCCCAGGGAAAGGGTGAGGTACGAGGATGGTGGGAGATGGGGCAGATCAGGGCCTTTCCTTTGAGGACTTCAACAGTTCCTTTTTGATTCTGCTAGTAAAAGTCCCCACTGATAATCTCACAAATCCCTCTGGTGGCAATGCCTTACTGCACATTTGCTGAGGGAAGAGAAACTGCTCTGTGTAATTCTGAGAGCACCATTAACAGTTCCATGCAAAAGAGATGCTAAGATAATCCCAGATTCATCAGATATATTGAAATTGGCATAGTATTGATGTGTCCTTCTGGTAAAGCTGGAAGGCAGTCTCATCAGCACCCATTAGGTATCAAGCTACAGCAGCCCTGATGCTATGCAGTAACCCACAAGCCAGTAGAACAAGTACAGTCCCCCTACAAAATAATACCCTCTGACTCAGGATTAACTAATGAACAATTCAGCTCTGGCACATATTAAAATTATTCCATGATCCCTCACTTGCTGTGCTTTGAAAAAAGATAGGAAGCTTTCAATAACTAACAAAGCTGCATTACAGTAACTACGCCTGTTGACTGCTCAGTGTTACCAAGAGTTTCTTAGCTTGAGGGCCTCCAAATATTGCTGCTGCTCTGCTCCTTCAGCTGCTCCCAACCCAACAAAGAATTAAAGCAAGATTTTTTCCTTAATGTGGGTTTTGTAAAAGCAGTTATTCAGTCTGAAACTGAAAGAGTACAACACTCCCATTGCTCTTGTTTCAGATCAACAGAATGGGCTCCTTTGTGCAACTGAGTTCAAAGTACAACCCATAGGCAAATGTTTGCCCTGTAGGAAGATGTTAGGAGCCCAAATACCCACAGATCCAATCTACTGTGGACTCACTAGAACACAGGAAGTCCTATTGCATTCATCTTCCAGAGCTTGTGGCTACGCTGCCCTGCACAAAGCGATCCTTCAAGTGCTCAGAGAGAAGCCAAATTGATTCCTATGGGAATCTACAAAGAACACAATTTGCTGAAACCAATCCACTTTACTGAAATGCAAGGCAGAATCCATCATGACTTCAGTCAGTGTGGTGCTGCAGCTGATCTTTTTAACACTCCATTCACACTCCCACTGGTAGCCAACACTCCATCGGTTGTCTCAGGCAGTTCACTGTGTTCTGGGTTTTGAATCACAACATCCAGAGTGCACTGTAGTGGTTGCTACTTACATTAATCTGTTATCAAACTAATATCCTAGCTAAATTTACCCAGCAGTTGCTTTAAAGGTCAACTGTAAAGGACAAATTTTATTGGCTTGTATCCTGACTCTGTTCTTCCATGAACCAACCTCCATGTTTTGTCCAAAAGAAAGAGATTCTGATTGTTTTCATGCCAGAGGATTAGCTGCTTCTGTCTTTATTGATTTATTAAAAGACCTTTTGGGAAAAAAAAAAGACAACAATGGGAGCTTTTTCTAAAGAAGGATACAAATAGAAAATCTCTCAGAATTTTTTTGTCTCCTTGCTAAGCTATTTAATTTAAGCTCATTTTCATTAAAACACAAAAGAAAGAAAGGAATATTAAAAGGACCATTTTTTAAAACAGCCCTTTTCTATCCCCCTCCCTTTTGCTGTGGTTCCTGTCCCTGTGGTCAGTCCCACCACACTCCAAGTAGTCCTCCAGCACGAAGAACAAAGTCAGGATTGGTTTCTCTGACAAAGAGGCACTCAGGGAAGATGCACTTTCTGAAAGTCTCTGAAGATCCTCTATGCATCATGAAGAACAGCACCTTTCTCCTGCTTTGCAGATTATCTCCTATCTTGTCAGCACAACATTACAGCACACTTCTCTTGAATTAAATGGCCTGTGATTAAGAGCCAGGATCCAAATTGTCATCACTTCCCAAGTGGAGATGCAAATATTATTTACGCCCAAGGCACCAAGTAAAAAAAAACAACTACTCAGCACACAAAAGACAGCAGCTTTTTCACATGCCACCTAATTACAGGAGACATCTCAAGAGCTGGGACTGCAGACTTATCCCCAGCCACACAGCTGCCTCTGCCAGAAATCAGGTCAGGCTGTGGGCAGTTTGTTCCAGGGAAACAGGCAGGGAGATGCGGGAGGAGTAGGCATGCACAGTGCAGTTTGGGATTATCTGCAATATAAAAGTGAATCAGCAGCAAAGTCACAGGAGAAGGGGAGGGAGATCAGAGAGAAACAAAGTCAGATGTAAGAATGGTGCTTCAGGGCTGAGGACTGAAAGATAAAGGGGAAAATAAACAGAGAGAATTGCATTCACAGAAGTAAGGCATGGACATCAAAGGGTTAACAGAGATCCTTCCCCTTCCTTTATAAAGGAACTTGGGTATAACTTTTAGCTGAGTTAGCTACGGCATATGCAAAGCAAACAAAAAAGCATTACCTAGGAAGAAAAAAAGATGCTTTCCAATTAGCACTCCAGAAAAGGGGGGCCTTGGGACCCCCTGCAGCCAGGAGCAGAGAGGAAGCAGGAAACTCACCTCTTCCACAGTCCACTTAGACACATGTTTGGCTGTGAGGCCCAAGACCTCCGGCAAGAGCCTGCAGTGCTGCTCCCAGCAGAGATGGAGGCGGTGGCTGGGGTTAGAGTCCAGGGCAGGCATGAAGATGGACTGGTGGAGGGCCTGCTGGAGGTTGAAATCGAGGTCTGTAAAGAAAACGAGACAAGTCAGAGCAAGCTTTCAAGAAGGAGTAATTATGGAGGAGAAGGAAGGGTCACAGTTCGGAGGGAAAAGCAAGGCAGGGCACACAGACAGCCAGGCACTGCTACTGCATGGCACAGTGTGTTCTCAGGGCATGCTCCCCCACCCTCCTGAGAAAGAGAAACAAACAAACAAAAAAGATAAGATTGCCAGGCTGGATATAATATCGTTAGCTTCTTCCCAGGAAAATGATGTCACGCTGCTAACACAGAAGATGCTTGCAGCGTTTTATTGACAAGGTGGAGGAGTTCTGGTAACAGCATCTTCGGCTGGAAACTAATGGCACTGCCCCAGCTGCTGGCAGCCTGTGAGGAGTGAGGTGTGTGCAGCTGATGGCCTGGGCTCGCTGCCTCCCCAGGAGAATCCCAGGCAAGGAGTGCTGCATGTTACCTCCAGACATCAGTTCCCTTGTGCATCCAGTGATGGAAGCTTTAAAAATCAGAGGGGGAAAAAAAAAAAAAAGAGAGAGAAGAAATCACCCCTCCCTGATGAGATCACTTGAGTAGTGCAGAGTCATGGTCCTACAGGGATTTGCCCAGTTATACAACAGGAAGTGAAGCAGAGGATGGAAATAACATGGAACACAGTCCTCTGGTTCACAACCAGCATTATGCTTGCTCACATTAAAGGCAGAGGCTGGCCTGGCACACAGTTGTTACTCTTCTGTCTCCAGCTGTGTCACCTTACCTTCATCTCCACCTCCCTAAGCAATGTAGGATGCCATCAAACATAGGTCTCTATTGCTAATAATGAGACAAGAGCGAGGGGTTAAAAACACACATATAAAGCCTAAGTAAGAACTGCTCTTCAAATGGCATGGAAGCTGTGTGCAATCATGAAATTACAGGTCAGTGGATTACTGCAGAATTTCTCTCCACTGATTTCCATCACTCTGCTTAAGGTGAATGCGACAGGAGAGCAGACAGCTTTCCCTGCCAACTGCAACTGCAGCTCAGAGCTGGCAGACTTCTCCAACTGCAGAAGTCAGCACTAGGTAAAAATGAATTAAAAAAAAGCCAGGCACCTGTCCCAGTTTGTGCCTGCTTAGCTATTTTTGATTGGAGTCTATTACCATGTTAAATCCTCCTAAAAGCCTGGTCAGCTTGGTTCTCTGAAATGGCTTTTTATAGTAAATCTGAAAGTTAAGCATATGGTTTGCTAAAGTGATATCAGAAAGCTTCTCTTCAAACTTAACCTGTCAAGTACCAGAATAAAAAAGACATTATTTTTCCATTTGGATTTTTATTTTCTTTTTCATCCTAAAGAGAACCTTTCAAAAGTCACCCCAAATGATTCTGTTTTTCTGGATACTACAGAAAGAAGTTGATGAAACTCAGCAACCACCTGATAGGTTTGGGTTGTGTCTGCAGAATGGTTGTGGAATGGGGAACAGCCTCCCCTTGCCACTTCAGGAGAACGAGCAATGCTACAGGAGATGGTGAAAGCTCAATTAATAAATACAAAACTTCACAAGGTATTTAACCTTACACTTCTAGGCGATTTTACCCTTCTTCCTCATTTCAAAGGAAGGAGGACAACCACCATCATCATCTCCAAGCATGCATTCTCTTGATTGTGGAATCAACAACAACAAAAAATCTGTTAAGTTATAAACGATCCTCACAGGTCTGGTATTTTGCACATGCACACACACACATAAATAAAAACCAACCAACCTTTCCCGTTGTTTTCCTGTTTCACCAGCTGCAACTTTATGTAGGCATGTGAGCATCCAAGCCTGAAACATCAATTACAAAACATCTCAAATGATAACACAAACTGGTGCAACTGCTCCTCTATACAAATGGGGTATTTAGGAACCAGAACATTCTCCCTCTTACAGTCAGCAACAGAATTTCTTTGTCCCTGGCTTCTCCTCTCTAAACTAAGAACTGTGATATTAAATCCATACCTACAACTCAGAATTGAGTTCGCTATGGAAAAGAAAGCCCCCAAATTAGTGTGAGGAAAGAAGACTTAACAAGCAATTCTAAAACCCTATGCTGTATATCTCCAATCAAACTGAGTTGTTCTAAGCTCCTGATTAACACCTGTATTTCAAATATCGTAGCAGCATCAAGAAACACAACTTTGAAACCACAAAAAACATCACAAAAATCCTATTTACTTTTTGGGTTTGGCTTTGATGTTTCCAGAGGGTTTCTCTTCTATCCTGTCTTTTGCTTCATTGCTTTCAGACTGCTCTGACGGACTCTGAATGCTGCTTGGACATGACTTTTCACTCTCTTGTGCAGATTTCCTGGAGAGACAGACAAATGATAGGAGCTAAGCTGACATTCTCAGTTCCCTTTTCCCAGAAGAGAGCAAAACTGGCAAATGAGAGTAACAAGTACCACCTAGTGGTGAAAGCTCTCCTCTCCCCTACCATCCTTATTGCTGCAGCCCAAAGCTCTGTTTTACTCTTTAGCAGAGATTGAGACACATTATATGAAATAATCAGTCCATGTGGACAAAGGCTGCAATCCCAGCAGCTACAGGAAGCCCCCTGAAACCGATTTAGGATTTATGAACTCTGGATAACATTTAAGACAACTTACATGAGTGAGTTTGTTGCTACACAGTCGCCCAAAGAAGGATGAACAGCTGTAATACCTGCATAACGAATTCAAACCTCCCACTATCAGGAAATGAACTACTCAGAAGAATGTAAAAATAATACAATTTTAGAATGATACTGGTTCTGGGAGAATCTGAAAACTCTTGAGGGAACGTTATGGCAATGGTGCCATTGAAATGCAATCGATTTTGCTATCAAGAGTAACAAAAGGAGACCCCTGCATGGTACTGGTATGAGAGGAAGCAAAATTTGACCACATGCACCTTGGGACTGAGAAGCATTCCTTTTGCCTGAACAAATATACCAAATATATACTGAAAATGTTATAAATTTAAGCAAAGCAAAGAAGCCCTAAAATGCATGTAAGCCTTAATACACAAAAAAAGGCCAAAAGTAGCACTGGAGATTGCCCTGGTGAGACTTAATTCCTACAGCCTAAAAGTGACAATAATGAAAGCCTTTATGTCCAGATTTCTCCCATGACAGACTAACTGCTTCCTGCAGTCCAGAAGCCAAAACATGGTTTGTCTCAATGATACTCAATTCCAAAATTATTGTAAGAAAATAAAATATCTGAAGGGGCTCAATTTATTTGCCAAGTGATACATATAGAGTCATTACACCTACCACTGTAACATGACCGGCGCTGAGGTGGATTGCAGTTAGGATTTAATAGTGCAAAATAATCTTGCCTGACAGTTTTAGGACAGGAAATGAAGAAAAAGAATATATTTTAAATTGAAACAGCAAGAAAAAAAAAATTATGGAGACAGAATGCAATTTCCTTTGTTGGAATGTGACCAGAGCAGCAGGATTAAGGAATCAAAAAACCTATTAAGGCACATGAGGGTATAAAAGCACACTGCTCTGTGTTAAGAATGTGTGGAGCACAGGCCAATATTACAGAAAGATGAACTGAATGCACTACTGATTCAATTCCTGTGTTTTTCAGCCTTGTAAAATGGTATTGCTCTGCAGTGTGTGTCTGGGAAATGGGTTCAGCTCACCTGGATTGTGGAGAGTCCTCCTGAGAAGACTCTCCTGCTCTGAGCAGAACTTGGGCAGGGGTCTCCAGCCTCTTGGCTTTCTGCAGGCTGCTGCTGGGGGAAGGCCTCTCCCCACCCAGGCGGTCCTGTAACACGTTTTCTTTGTTGAGGTTCACATCAGAATATGGGCAGCCAACTAATCTGTGTTAAGAAAAAAAAAAGAGAGGTTATGATGCATGTTCCTGTGTTCCTAAGTCACAGCCTTAGCAGCCTCAGGCTGATACAACCATGAACAAACCCAGAAAAAGTCAGGCCTAAAACTCATCCAGATGAAGACGTTACCCAGTTTTAGGTATGGGAAAGCAGAAAACCAAGTGGCAGACCTGGAAACCAAATTTATGTTTTTGAAGAATCATCCTAGAGAATAACAGGAGATCTTCCTGTGCTGCCTGCTTGTCTGAACAACATTTCATGAAACAGTAACTGTTCAAAGCTCTTTATCACATTAAGTACTACTGGATCCCCAGACCTCCCACCTGAGATTGTTTTCTTGCTCTGTAAAGGGGTTTAATCAAGAAAAACTTTCCTTTTCCAAGAACACATAAGAAACCAAAGGTAAATCTGTCATCCGAAAGCCAGGAAGCCAACCCTCTGACTGCAATATGATGTTAGAAACCACAAAACATGAGCTCTCTCCTCACTCTTATGCTCTAGTAATATGCCAGCACTCTCTTCCTCTTTAGCTATTGCCTTGCAATATTCTTGGGCACATTATTTTACATAAGTAATTCCTTCAGCGATGCTGGAATGTAGAAATTGGAGTGAATTAATCTATGCTATGTTGTATTGCAGTTGGAACAAACATGCTGCTATAAACTAAATTTATGGTGGTACAGCTCATTTAGGCACAAGAGGGAGCTGCAATTACACTAATAGCTGTCTCCAGAACACCCTGTGATAATTTCAGTGCAGTGCAGGTGCTTGTTGCTGCATTATTATTACAGACAACACTCAGATGCTCCCAGACAGAACCCTCATAAGATCTCAGATACGTACGTATAATGTGTTCCATATCGTGGCCCCCTGACATGACCAATCCCATGACAGCCTGGAGTGGGACACGTCTGTCCCACTGTTCCCACAGGATCAACAGCACCTGGAGAATAAAATACAAAAGTAAAGAGATTTGTGAAAAGCTTCCTACCTCTGAAGAGAAGGCTGCATTTTGGGAAAATTATTCATCGACAATGATATGGTATCATCTATATTACCTAGAGGGACTTGCAAAGCGTGTCCAGTTTTTGCACACCAGCCTACTGGATGAACATCAGGGCTGTCTGCATCGACCCAGAAATCATAGTTACAGTCCCAGCCATCAAAATGTATCTAAAAGAAGCACAGTCTCAGTGAGAGATACAGTTAAGGATATGACTCAGCTGTTATTTTAACTTCCCCTTTTGTTTCACCTTGCTCAGCTTGGAGCTGATTCACTCAATCTTTCAGTCAAGCACAACCATCCTTTGTGTTCAATTTGTTTTCCTGTCCCCTCTGTCTACCTTTTACAGAAGCACCACGTTCTGGTGACACAGTCAAATCATAGGGTCTGCAAGAAAGCACAGACCATGGGGTGCTCCAGGGCACTGCACTCCACTCAAGTTTAAATTTATGCAAACATAACAGTTTTTTTAATTGCCTTATTTGCTACAAATCCCAAAACATCACAAACTTGGCACCTTTTGCAGTGAAAAACTAGAATTTTCTGCTGGATGAAGGGATGAGTAGTAGCTGGTTTGGATCCAGGTTAGGCAAACAGAGACTAAGAATCACTGCTATTTAAAGGCTGTTGGGCTGTTAATAAGGCAAAGTTTCAAAGAAAGGTATGAACTCAACATCTTGCCTCTAGACTCTGACAAAACTCAACTTTTGCTTACAACCATACAATGAGGTTGAGAATCAAACGAGCAAGGGAAAGCAAATGCCCCTCCTGCCCATGGGAGCATCCTTTAGGAAGGACTCCTGTAGCCAAGAAGCCCCCATCAGTGCAGCTTACACCTCAGCCAACTGATATTTAATTTCTCATAAACAAAAGCACAAGAGACTCTCCTGGCAGCACATTAATATGAAAACAACCAGTTACATTGCACCTATGCAACAAATTCATACTGGTGCATAAAGTCACCTCCTAAATGGGCCAGGATTTAACTTGCTTTTGGATTTCCCTTAAGTGTGTTAGGAAAAAAAATCAAAACTCAGGTAGCTTCCCACCAGCAGAAGGTTACTGCTACCTTCATTCGTGCAGTTCACAGATGGAAAACTGTTCTGTCAAATCTTATTTCAAAACAGTTACAGCAAAACACTAACTAACAATACCAGGCAATTCCGTTACATTTCAATGGGACAAAACAAGAGAAATCATTTCCAGCTGGGCACTCCTGTAGGCTAGATCGCCTGCAAAGCATTTGTTTGCTGCTCCTCACATCAAATGGGTAATTTTTTCTGTACTGCCAATCACTGCATTCCTTAGCACAAGGGCTCTGCCCTTCAAAGCAAGGTCATACCTTAATACGATGGTCATCTCTGTCACTTATGGTTGCCACTCTTATCAAGATGGGATTTCTTTTGTCTACAGCCTCCAACTTCATATTTACTTGAAATCCGTGAGCAGGACGCTGTAAGATAAGATTGTAAGCAGAATACTAAGAAGTGAAGGCAGTTGCAACTAGTCACCTTCTCTGAATAAAATGTACTCAGTTTTTCATCTACCATTCAAGTGCTTTTGCAGCTTTTGCCCCCATCTCATCTGGCAGACTATTTCAGAGGTTAAAATCAGAGTTTTCGAAGAAAATAAGTTGTCCATTTGTCAGCAGCCCAAAAATACTCGAGGAGAAGCCTGAGCTTCCCAGAGCAGAGCAGCATCTCAGTCAGACTGAGAGCTCTTCTCTGACAGAATAAAAAAGCCCAAATACGACCACAAACTCCACTGACAAACAGACTGAACAGTCTGACAGGAAGACTGCTCAACACAGCAGAGATTACCCTCACCTGACAAGGACACCAGCCAGCTTGCTGCTATCAAACACCTGAAGCACACTGCTGTGGGACATCTCCATGTGCTACACAACGTGACATCCTACCCAGCATCACGTGCAGCCACCACTGCCTCAGCCTCTGGATATTAATTACCTTCCTTTGGTGCATGTGCTGGGAAACACACTTGGTTTCATTTCAATGCAGTGCAAATTTTTTCCTCTGACACTGTGACTTTGTCCTATCTGTAACCTGGCATTTTGAGGCATCCCTCTTTCTTCCCACTCCAAACCTCAAGTTTCTCTTTGGTCTTTTGAACTGGATGCAAGCCTTATTCATAGTCTTTCAGCCAGCTGGTAGACCAGAAGGCAGACAGCCTACACTGCTTTTAGTTTTAAGAGATTCTTACTGAGACAGCCAACACTGTCTGAGTTTCTTGAGGAAGGAGTTAGAGTGCTAGAACAAAATGCTGCCCAGGAGATGAGTGAGGCTAATTGAGCCTTGCTGAAGGGCTGCTACCTTTTTGCAATGGCTTTTGAATGTTTATAAACTGACAGACCAAGACAGTAAGTTGAAATAGTGATGCTGACAACGGTTGTCTCCTGTTGTGTCTCTGGGTAGACAAGAAGGCAGAAGCCCTGACACAAGATTTGCTGCATGTGCTAATGATCAGTGTCTCCACACTACGTATATTAGCTCTTGAAAACTGTTAAAAACTAATTCAGTGAGAAACACCAGTTCTGTCTCTCAACTCATATTTTTATATACTGATTTCCTGCAATTGCTAGCTGGAAAAATAGTAATAATAATAATAATAAAATCAATAACTCTGCCATGTATTTGCACTTCAGACCAATCAAGCCAGAAAAATAACAAGATGCAATCTTGGAAGAGTTCTATTAACGGCTGCTACATCAAGTGTCTTCTTTCACTTTTTTTTTCTGTTTCTATTTCAAAAAACAGACTTGGATGCTAATTTATACTCCTGAGTTTCATGAGAGTCGGTCTACCATTCTCTCTCAGTCAGGCGTCTGAAGCAACAAAGCAATAGCTTCAGAAATTGATATAAAACAGGAAGAGTCAGACAAGGTGGCTGCATTCCCCCTTGGGAAGATGCTTCATTTCAGAAGAATCCAGAAGAGGGAGTACCCACATGAAAAAGGCCCCATGTACTGTGCAAAAGCCCTGTGATCTTCAGGTGACATTTCTCAACACTCTTTGGATTCTGGAAATCTGAGGAAGCAGTGCTGGAATGACAGATTACTGAGGACTTCAGACTGGCACTTCTAAGTAGGTTGCACTTCACTGTTTCCAGTGTCACAAAGAATTTTATTATCTTTCCAAAACATTTGTCTCTACACCACTATTTCTGTTGTTTCTCTATTAAGCAGAAGATTGGCTGCCTCGTTCCTTCTCTCTTGTATTCTGCAGGCTCCTGTTTTCCAGCACTGTTGGGACTTTATGACTCACGTGCTGCGCTCCATGATTGAGATGCAGCCTGTCCAACTGTGGAAAATCTAAATCCAAGGGATGTTATGGAGATCAACAACACTGCAGGTAACTCATGCTGTGGCCCTATAGTTCTCTAAAGAGGCAAAATAGCCTCTTTACATGACACCCACCTTGCAGCCTACAGCATCTTCAAATGAATGCCTGCTGAAATCTAGCAATTATCAACTTTCTTTGGCTGGATTTTTACCTCCCTTACCTGGAGCCACCTTGATTGCTTTATCTTCTTCAGTCTCAAAGAGCTTGCCAATACAATATAAGAGAGGGAAGGAGGTATTAACCTGCAAGTCTAACTTTATCAAAAGGAATCAAGGGAAATGTCACAATGGCACAGAAAAACTTCTCAAACACACTGCAAGATTTAACAAGATGAATCAGCATGGAAGATGCTGCTAAGGAAAAAAAAAAACAAAACAACACCAAAACTTTGGAATTTATTTGTTATTCTAAAACCTTTTGTTTTGCTTCAGCTCCCAGATAAATGCACTGTAAGAAAATGATGCTCATGTTCCTATGGTTGAGAGATCTATCTTCAGATTTAGCCTGCAGGATGGTCTCATTCCACCCAGGAGTTTGGCAGAGATGCTCTGTCACCTGGTGGTATGCTTATTCCTGCAGAGGGCACAGATGGCTCCTTCCTAGAAGTACTGAGATTTTGTTTTGTTTTAGCAGCACAGACAATTTTAATCTCAGACTCAAAGTAGAAAACACACTTTTATCCTCTTGGCACATCTTGGAACTGTCACAAAATAAAGCATCTAGAAAGAAAGGGAAGATAATATGTTTCCCTTTCTCTCCTGAGCTAGGAAAATCAAAGAGATTCACCAACCAGCTTGAATGCTCTTGCTGGGGCTGCCTGCGAGTTGGTCTCTACCAAATATTTCTCCCATGAGAAGGCTTTGGGATCCTTGTATCCTGAAAAACACGGAGAATTAACATTTAAGTAGAGAACCCCACAATTATTCTTACAAACAACAGAAAAGCTGCTATGTAACATATGGCTATAATGTTAACGGAGCACTTAAAAATGCATGGCATTGGAAAGTGATCTGTTTATTCATACACACTACTTAAAGCACACACAATAGCACTGCAAGTTTCCCAAGCTTCTGCACGAAATTTTAACCCCAATCTGAAAAACCTGAAGAGTTTTTTTTCTGTACAGCTTAATCCATTCTTATTCTGTTGCGAAAGCTGGCAATTAAGAGCAGCTAGTCAGAGGATTCTATGATGTGCAATGACATCAGTAAATTCATTTCCCATTTTATTAACTATGCTATGTGTGAATGCTTGGCTGTTTGTAGAAACTTCTTGTCTCTTCCCACCTATTCATCCATAGCTGAGTAGAATTAGCAGTCTGGATGTGAAAGCTCCATCACCATTACCTACCTACCCAGGTACCCACATAGCTGTGCTTCTCTCTTCACCAGCAACTCCCAAATGACATTTAAGAAAGTGCTTTACCTTTCTTTCTTCTTCCTATTTCAGTATTTTTTAGCCTCAATATTGTTCCCTTTAGGCAGGAGGGTCCAATCACTAATTGCATAGGACAGACTGCAAATTGCTGCACATAAATCTTTTAGCAGAGAAATGAGAATTGACTGCAGATTCTCTCAGGGGCCCAGGCAATTGTGATGTGAGTAGTGGAGCTGTATACCACAGCCTTGGTGCACATTCCAGAAGCAGGAACAGATGTGGTGCTGCTGAAGAGCCCATAACCTCTTTAACATCTGCAGTAAAAGGCACAAAGGCTAATTCTTCCACTGCAAAGGCAGCTTGTAGTGGTACTCACTTCACTAAACTTGATATGCTGTAAGTAATTACCGAATTTCTTGCTCCAAGGCTGTCAATCTAGCTAACAGCAGACATGATTTTTTAATTACTATTATTTTTAAGACAAATGAGAACTTCCATAGCCCTGAAAACAGCACTGATTTTCCTGCAGGCTCTGTCCTTTTTCATTTGCCCACATTCTCTACATTGACTGAATTCCAATGAAGCAGAAAGAGATGTGGCTTCAGTTGCTCCTTCATTTTCAGAAATTCTCTCATCATCTATAAAATCATGACACCAATTCCTCTTTTTTCCTGCTCACTTTAGAGGAAATTCTGAAAATAGCTCCAATTTCTTTCCCTCTGAAATAAAATTCAATTGCAAATTACCAAACCTTGTTCCTTTGCTTGAAAGAGCTGTAAAACAAACTACAGTGGCAAAAAGTATGAACAATAACACTGTTCAATCAGCAAAGAAAAGAGTCAATCTGTAACTTGCAAACATATAATTACGTGGAAGATAAAGCCTGCAGGTTTCTTGGCTGAGGGAGGAAATGTCTCACTTTCAACATACCAGGTGGTGTTGTCAGTGGGGTTCCAGTTTCTTGGCAGTAGCCAACAGGACGAATATATGGGCTGCTAGATTCACACCTGAATCAAAGAGGAAAATTTGGCACAAGTCAATTTTAAAGCAGAAAGAAAAGCAGAATTTCAAATGCTCTCTGATACGCCTTCGCTAGGGTAGCAGATGCTTTCAGTGGGTGTGATCATGGTGTAAAAGACGAACATTGCCACGTTAGAAATTACACACCTAAGTTATCAAGGTATTCAAGCTGCTCCAGAAGATGTCTGCTGCTTTAAAATACAGCAATGACAATAAAATAGCTCCTACCCCCACACAGACCACACAAACCACAGTTCAGTCTGGACATAAATCATCCAAGTTAAAATACAAAGGAAGCAAGCAAAAGAAAAATCAAACGCTTGTCCCTAACTGAAACACAATTACTGTGCAAGAAGGGGCAATGACTTCAAATGTCCTAACAAGAACTGCACATGAGCCATTATTTCCAACCGAAACCTATTGGTGGTTTGCCTGGTTCCCAATTTTATTGCAAATATAGACAAGTCTGAGGCCCTGAAGGAGGGGATGGGTCCATTTGAGACAGCCCCTTTAGTCACAAACTGTGTTTTCAGTCAAATGCTACTTTGAAGCTTTGTTTGCTTGTGTTTCCTATTAAAATGTTCAAATTCCAAACAAAACAAGACATGGAAACAAAGCTTCACAGACTGAAATGGTAAAAGAACTAGATCTAACGTTCTGCAAATAGAAACAGCAGTGCTGCAAGGTTCTGGATGATATCTTTTTGGCAAAGAAAGAAAAAACCAACTTGGCACCTATTCTGAAGAACAAAACAAAACAAAAACAAATAAAAGGAGGTGGGTGAGAAAATATAGAGCACCGATCAAGTCAGTGCTACGTAGATAAGCACATGCCTTGTGTTGCTGTCACAGGCAAATTCAAAGAAAGTTTCTCCATTCATGTGGGCTGGAAATCATGGGCCAAAGAGAGAGTACGTTTCCTAGATTAATATTTTACCTGGCCCCAGCACGCAGGGCAGGGATTGAGATTCCCAGATGCAGAAGAACTGCAGTGCAGGTCAGGACTTAAAAGCTTAAATGCTGGCAATCACTTTTATTTTCAAAGTGCAGAGTTAACTAAACTCTGCTGAAGCAATTGGGAAGATTTTTACTGATCTCAGTACTGCTTTCAAATGTAAGTTTGCAGAGAGTTTGAAAGTTTGCCAACATCCATTACTAGTTCTAGAGGATGTCACTAACCAGAAGGGTTTGTCAACAGTGGAGCAGCTTATTCTTTCTTTAGTTCTCCCAAGGATAACATGAACCTGACTCCCAGTCAACAGCTGCATTACCCTGAAAACTGCACTGGCAGGTCAAGCTAGTCCCACTGATTCTGCACTGAACCAATTAAAGTCATCAAACAGAAAGAGAAACTACTATGCCACTTTGTAATAGCCCCCCAAATTACTCAGATATTTGAAAACTGATTTCAGATCCTGATTTCAGTGTCTACGTTTAAAATATTAGGCATCACCCTGTGTGAAAGAGTGAAATAAACTGCAGTAATGCTTGCAGACATATAATAGAAAAAGATTCTCTGTACCAGTAGTCGTAAGTCTCATCCCAGTTATCAAAATGAATTAGCAGGCGGTTATCCACCATGTCACTGATGGTTGCAACACACATCAGTGATGGATGCTTCTTGTCCACTGCCTCTAGTTTCATTCCCAGACGAAAACCAGATGGCGTGACAGGCTAAGGAACAGGACAGCAGGAAAGAGAAATCAGTCATAGCCCAGGTTAGGCCATTCAAACTACTGCTGTAAAGTTGTTAGTTGCAGGTTATAACCCCAAACCCCACAGACCAAAACTCAGGCCATTAGCAAGAGGTCTACAAATTAGATTTCCACGTGTTTTGGCAGTAATTGTCACTTTTAAAAAAGGGCTGTGCAGCCTGAATAACAGAATCTGCAGGTACACAACAATGCAAACTGAAAGGCTATGATGCACAATCTTGTGTTGCTAGGTACTGGCTAAGGCTTAGCATGAGCATGGCGAGTCCTCTGCTATTGGTAGAAAAAATAGAGAGTCTTCACAAGCAGAGCTGTATGGTTAAGTCCAGATCCCTCTGCAGTCAGTGTTCTGTCCATCAGGAGCACTGAATCCATGGGAATGGGGACTTTGTGTCATTAGAGTACCACAAAATGGAAAACTGTGTTATACAGAAACTGAGGCTAACAACCAGAAAGAAAACAACAGTGAGCGAAGGATGAAAAATACTCAAGATCCACTGCCTCGTAATGAATCCCAGGGTGCACATGAGCATGCTGCTGGAAACCAGAAATTATTTTAGAAATGATTAAATTAGACGAAAGTGACACAAATATCTCGGCTGTAGGGACACAGCAAAACAGTCCGTTGCAATATATTTAACAAATGGTGGAGTAAATCTTTTCCTCCAGTGCTAAGGAAGAAGGGAAATACAAATTCTCTGTCTGGACAGCCAGTGACTATGGGAAGGAAGAAAAACTGTACTAGTTTCCCATCTTACAAATAAATCACAGCAGGAAATAGCTTGGATCTGACTGCTCTGTGGCCTCTGACATGAGCATATTAAAAACACGTAAATATTCTGGTCAAAACTTGCTTAGCATCAGAGCTGTTTGAAAACACCTTGTATTCAATACAACCACTTACAGTGCTGAGGGTCTTAAAAAGGCTTTTCGGAGCTGCTTGAGCTTTGCAGTTCTTCAGATAGGAAGTCCAATTAAATTCTCCCTCCTTGAAACCTAGAAAGAGAGATAAAAAGATTGTTTTACACAGCCCTGTTACATTCAGATTGTTTTTTCAGAAATGGAAATTACCTAGGAAGGATATGAACTTTGCATGATAACTGCTCTTTTACAATCTTCAGGGGTTATGCATTTCAGCTAAAACATCCCTCTCTCTTTCAGTACAATGTCCAATGATTGATCTCAACCTTCAAATGATTCCAGGAAATGGAACGTAGGAAAGAAAGCTCTGAACCCTAAAGAAACTCCTTGCTTTACACACTCATCCAGAGTTTCTAATCCAACTAACAACGTCAATCTTTGGGAACATCAAAACACACACAGCCAGGACAAAGAGCTCTCAGTACAATTTATGCCTTCTTGCACACTGCTATATTACATTCATACCTTTAGGAGGGAGCAGCTTATGATTTGTTTTTTCACACCAGCCGACAGGATGGATGTCTGAGGAATCAGCATTAACCCAGAAGTCATAGCACTCCGGATAGCCGTCAAAATGTAATCGCATTCTGTATCCTTGTACCTGTGAGCAGGGGAGTTCTGATTATCACACACAGTCACACAGAACTTAAAGAAAAACACTCATAAAATGCTCCTTCCGTACTTGGATTTGTATCTAAGATCTGGTTTTATTTTCCCTCATCTACTTTCCATGCTCCTCCTCCTTCGCTTCAAACTGTTGATGATAAAACTGGCCAGTGCAACTGCAGTGCCCTCGTATTCCACACAACCTATATCCTGTGCTGCAGCATCCTGAATGCAAATGCAGCAGGTGAACACTTAGGTTCACCCCAGCTCAATTCCACGAGATGTGTTGAAGAAGCATAAAAGCACTTCAGCTTGCTTATATTTAGTAAGTCTTAGGGCCTAAATGCATTGCTTTTTTTCCACATTCATTCATTTTATGGAATGAATAGGTGTGTTACCATTATGAGTTACACTGCGCAAATCTGACAGCAGGATTTCATACACAGATTCTTAATGTTATTCCTTCAGTATCTGAAATCCTCCTAATCATTAATGAACTAAAATAATATTCTTATCTTTCCACTTTTATTTTAACAAAAATACCACAAATGTAAACAGGATTTTTGGAATCAAAGATAGGAATATCAACTACCTCTGCCACTGTAAGAACACAGAATCGAGAGGGGTGCTCAGGATCCAGCCCTTCTAATTTCATTCCAACTTTAAATCCATTCCGGCCTTGTGGGAATGACTGAGACTGTGAGAGGGGAGAAAGAAAGGAGAAACATTTTAATTCCTGAAGAGAAAAAGCTACAGCACAGCAGTCATCAGATACACCTCAGGTTTTGAATTTACAGCTCTGAGAGGCAAATTCTATCCCTAAATGATAGCTGCTTTAACAGACAAGCACAGGTACAGAGATCAGTCATGGCACGTTCACTGTTTTCAGGTTCACTTGTTATCCTAATTCACCTCTGAAAAACACTGAACCACGAGTCTGTTGCATTTAACTGGGAACAAATCTTTCAGCAGACACAGAAATGAGCTCTATTCAAACACAAAAGATCCCCCTTCATAGCCCAGTGTAGGAGGGCTGGCAGAAACAAACAGAGAGGAAAGCTCAAATCATTCTGCCTGTGTCAGCACGAGGTCAGCAGGATGGATTTTCCCAAAAGGTAACTTCTCATCTTCAAACAGCAGAAGGGATAAAGCATGTTTAATCTGGAGCCCATTCACACAGCCATTCCAGAAAACATTTGTGGTTTTCATTTATTTGCAAACTTAATCCAAATTAAACATTTGGAGTACAGTACAGGCTGAAGAATTTTAACCAGAATTGCAAATAGCTTACTGGATCCAATGGAGTGCAAGACTTTCCTTCTCTCCTCACCCTACAGGCTGCAAACAGCCCTTGACTTTAAAGGATACACTCAGAGCTGAACTTCTAATTCAGGCTGGTACTCTGGAATGCAGAAGCAGCTTCACTATGCCTAAATTAATACCCACATTCTCTCAGTTTCAGTGGATCTTCCACAACTTCCACCCTCCCTTGTATTTTATCTCTAACATTCACGACTTGACTTACAATTCTCTACACAGGAAGGCTGGGAAGGCTGCTGTACAGCCACGGATGAAACACAGGACATATGGAAGACATTAAACTGTTCCTCTCCAGCATTACTTAGAGGTTGCCTAACAACTGACCTATTCGGGGCTACCCAAAGCAGACTGAAACAGACATTGTTTATTTGTGAGTAGGATTCAATCCCTATTTTTTAAAGTGCTGCTTTTGGATGAGGCTCTCAGGATGGATGTCAGTTTCCACAGCACCTCAGGGCTGGAAACAACAACTGGGTTTTACTGCCTGTTTGCACCAAAACAGCTAATAAACCTAACTGCTGGTTTGAGGACAGTCTGCAGTTCTGCTTCCATGGAGTCAGTGATTCTGTGAGATTGCCTGAGAAAAACACAGAAGATCTGAAAAAAGCTACCAACCTCTCTGAACAGCTTGAGGGGAGCAGCTGGCATCCGTTCCTCTTCTAAGTAGGAAATCCAGTTCCACACCTTCTTCTTTGCAGGAACAACTGAGCAATCAAAAACAGAAACAAAAATGAATGTTTCTCTCAGGTGCTTCCCGTTCTGCCCTCTCTTCTCTTTCTCCTCCCATTCCTGCAAGTAATGTTTTAGAGCACCTGGAGCATCTCCTGACTGCTCCAGTGCTGAATTACTCTTAGAGGAGGCAGCTCCGAGTTCAGCCCAGCCACACACACAGCAGTGCTGTGCCTTGCTGTGCCCCTGAGGAGGCAGTGTGACCCAACTTTTTGAGGAAACGGACAAATTCCAGCAGCAGGACAAACCCTGCTCGTTTCTCATTAACCAAAATTGATGGCATCACAGGTCAAAGAAGTTGTGGCCCCCGGATTGCTGGCAAGCTGCCCGTGGAGAGCTGTCATGGCAATATTTTGACAAAGATATAACAGTGTAAAATTGTGGGAAATTATTCCTTCTCCTGATATTTTACAGAGAAATAAGGGATTGGGGAGGAACTAAAGGACAGCACAAATGGGAATGTGTAACTGCATCTAATGTAAACCTCAAACAAAACAAATGAAAAAGCAAGTGAATTTGTGTTCACTCAATTTTTTTAATATATAGATACATGAATATATGTATTTATAGCCTGCTAATAGCACAGTGCATCTACTGGAGAGGCAGTTGTCAGTACACAGATGATAAAGACAACGTGGCATGTGCATGGATTCATTCTAGTAGGACCATGGTTGTCCACACAAAATTATGCTTTGAGTGCATATTAAAAATCTCCCCCCAGTTTACACAAGCTAGCTCCTTTAAGGTAGGTAATAAATTTATCCCAAGGTCTATAATCAATCCCATGTTGTTTACAACTCATTTGCCGTTGGGCATTTGCTGTGTGTGGCTCTGAAGCTCTCTAAAGTCAATGGAGAAAAGGTGGAGAAATGGCTTCAGCATGCTTTGCATCCGGGCTGTCTCCTTCCAGATCCTCTGTGCTGTGCCCACCATGCAGGCAAACCTCGTACATTCCTGCTAATACCTTTCAGGAGACTGACTGTGGTAAGAGGGTTATGTGCCTCATAAGCTACTCTGAATGTGAAACGAGCTCTACTGTCCTCTTCTGTTTACTACTATTCATTTTATAATAGCTAGTAAAAAAAATAATTATCTATAAACATTAAAGAAAAGAGACTATGAGCTTAGCTCACCTTGTTTTATTGGTTTACTGTTTCTGCGGCTTTTCATATTATTTGATTTATTCTTCTCCTAGACACAGATATGTTAAAAAAAAGTTTAGCAATATTGTTGTTTCCTCCCTCTTTGATCATCTCACAATGCATGTACAATAAGGATGTTACATGGATCTAACAGGAGTATTAGCTAGCATCATTTCCCTTTGAATAACCCTGCAAGAATGTTAGTAGGGTCTGTTACACACATCACTTTGATCCTGCAGCATCCCAAAATGCTTTACAAGTTATTCCATGTGGTACTAAAGTTCATTTAAATATGACCACTGAAGAGCAGTAGAGGCTCGCAGTCTCCATTAGGAAATTAAGGATTTGCTTTCTGCAATGCAGGATTTACTGCTCATGTAAGCAATCTTACTGCAATGCTCCATTTTCCTTTTGCTTTCTGATGTTCTTATGTCCATCTATGCCAGGGAATGGATAGGGGAAAAACCAACAAAGCACTTATAAAGGCCTGAAATTCAGAAGCAGAAGCTTCAAGTAATTACCATCATAGATGAACACCCCAAAACAGGTTTCCTTGCGTCACGCTTGGAGCCAAACTGCCATTCATAGCTGTATGAAGTTTTCAGACCCATGTTGAATTCACCCAGGGTTGTTATTCCTCAGAGTGAAACCCAAAGGGCAACATGTGAAATGCAAAGCTGCCTCCCAAAACACGCCCCAGAGGAAACAGAGGGACCATTTCAAATGATGAAGAGGAGAAAAGGAAGAGACAGAAGTCAAGTACTTCTGCAATGTGTGCACTTAGAAATCTCTTAGGCACAACAAAGAGAAAGCTAAGCAATAAGATGAGTTAAATAATCTCTGTTCATGAGATCAGAAATTGCAGTTTGCATTACCAACAAGCACCCACTCCAGTGGCTCTGCATTAGAAAAACAAGTGCAATACACAAGTACAGATGTAATGGTTCAGGCCTGAAATTACATGCATGATAGCAGAGAGCAGACTTGCACAAAGAAAGGCCCCTAAAAGGAGTACAATGCTTAATGAAAGTTAAGATCACATCACAACTGAAGTACTGTTCAGATGCCATTAATACCTGTTTCTAGTGGTTTAGTGGATGTGCACACAAGGACATAATAAACAGAAATCTGGACACCAGTCCTCAGCATCACATAGCATTCCTTGACTGTAATTAGGCATAAGATTTTGGGGGCATGTGTTTTAATTACTGTGAAATGTGCTCAGGGCTGTAAGCAGAACTATGTTCAGTTACAGTGTGAAATCTGGACTTCACATGAGCTGTTCACCAATAGTGATTCCTCTCACTTGAGAGCTGAGCAGTGACCCAGCCTGTCCTCATGGGTACAAAACAACTTCCCTTGGTTCAGCTGTCACCATGCAGTGAGATGTAAGCCACAGCATTGTACGTGCTCTTTACACTTCTCCTTAAAGAAAAGACAGGCAGCCTCATTTACCTCATCCTCATACGCATTTTCCTCATCATCCTCAGACTCCAAAAGCAATCTTCTCTTTCTTCTGAGCCGTTTCACAGGTCTGTCAGCCTCATTTACCTGACAGCCAATGCTGGCATTAAGATTTCTACCATTTCCCCTGTTTCTGCAACCATCTGGAATTTCTTTGGTATCACTAAACGTTCAAAATTGAAAACAAAAATCACATTAAAAGCCCGGCAGTATTCTTGTGGTATCCCCACTGCCTCTGTACCTCTTTGGCAGAACGAGGTTCATTTACCTGTCCCTGTGATGCTGTGAGCCTGTCTGAGCACAAAACTTCCCATTCTCAAAGCAATCCATTTGCTTGCAAGTCAGGAAATCAGAACAGGGCACGTCGTCTTTGGGCACTACAGGAACAGAGAAAAACAAAACTATTAAAGGAAATTGTTAAAAGCATGCATTTGAAACACTTCCACGCAAGGAAAGTGTCAAAGTCCTTTCCAAACTCTCATTAAGTGAACCTCAGGATGCATTGGGAGGGAAGTAATTATTACCAGTATACAAATAGAGTGTACCACCTCATTAAAGACAAACTGTTTTTATCTGTAATATTTTAATTTTGGAGAAGCTCTACCCTATGTCGAAGTATTAAGTAAGAATATAATCTCAAGGCTATAACCAGGACACGATTCCTATTTCTTTATTCCTAGTAACCCTCTAACTTGAAATGTGCAAGGCCAACAGTGCTTAAAGAGCTCTGCCCAAAGAGTCACACTGGTAGATTAAAAGGATGTGAAGAATTCTTGGTGCTGAGGTGACCACAGATGAGCTGGTTCTTTGCCTGATGGATTGCTGCTGCCTCAGCACTGGCAGGGGAGGAAGACTACAGCCAGACAGCAGGAGCACAACAGAATGCCTTAAGGGAACCTACAGAGCTTACAGTGAGTCCTGAGATGAGAGAAACAGCAGGGAAAACAGGTAGAAAGCCTTCCTACCAGAGAAAAGAAATAGTCCCATGACAATAGTGGGGAAAGCCAACTGGTAGAAACTTGTCCAGGCAAGCAACAAGAGGAGAGTGCTCTCTTCCTACAGAAGAAATTCCCTCCATGGGTGTGCATGATTTCAGGGATGCAGCCCTGCCTTGATCAGTGATCCAGTACTGGGTTGCTTTGGCACATTCACAAGGTAGACCTGCCAAAACAACGAGTAATTTGGTCATAGGAAACAAGGGATTGAGGTGAGGGAGACTGCCCAGCTTAACTGAGAGGTCTGGAATGAAAAAGCTGAGAGGTTGGCATAGAAGTGATTTTGTGCTGCTGGTTTCTAGAAAAACAAGAAGAGGTCTGCAAAGACCAATCTGAGAAATTTGTTGATCGTTATGTTGATGGATGTTTAGTAACATGCTTAGATTGTCTTGTTAGAACTCTATTTCCCCTAATTTAGATTGCAGCAGCCTTGGAAATGTTGAAACTGTAGCAGCTAACAGTATCTACTGCAGGAGTCAGGTTAGACTCAACTCTCTAGGAGTTCTAGCAAAGCTAACACAGTAGGGATTGAGTAATCAAGGGACACGAATCCCAATTAGCACAGCACCATGTCACCCACTCACACTCCACATGCAGGTGGAGGAATGACACTGGAAGCTCCCATTGCCCCCAGGGGTGGTCAGTGAAGGCACATCTATACTAATGCATCAAACAGTTCAGTTTAATACAAATGCAGACCTAACTAACAGCTGTCATGACAAGGACATCACCCACATTAAGGACAAACGTGGATGCCACTGATGATCTGCTGCCCTGGAAAGAAGGGGCTCCACCTTGTCAGCATCACCTGAGCATTTAAGCTTAAACTCAGTGGCAGTGGAATGTTTGACCAAGCTGACAAACCCAGCCCACATCATTTCTATAACCACACTTACCTTCCACACAGGAGAGCACAATGCAGGAGCCAGGCACTGTTATGACTGTGCAGCAATTACATTCACTTTAAATACTTCTAATATATTCAAAATAGACAGTGACTCACTGCACACGCTGTGTCAGGGAGCACAGCACTGCTGAAACACATTTCAGTACTGTTTCTAGAAGCTTTTTCAGAAACTGTATATTCTATCTCACAGCCAAAAGCTCACCTTCCAAAGCAGTGCTAAAGGCAGCAGGAGCGTTGATAGCAGCAGGAGCAAAGCTGGTTGGACTGGCATTTATTGCTGAGGCTGAAAGAGTTTCTAAGGCTTCTGCTTTTTCTGCTTCTACTTCAGTAATGATTTCTAGCATTCCAAACTCATTTAAAAAGTACTGCAGGTAACAGAAGAAAGCAGGCGAATGAGCAGTAGAAAATAAGTTAGGAAAGGGAAGAGGAAGGAATAGGATTCCCTGAGAAGCAGTGAGGTGTGAGACAAAAAGAGATGGCTGTATGTAGCGTACAAAAGCAGTAAAAACAACTAACCATAAAAATGAGAAACACCAAATAACTTCCTCGAAATGCCAGCAACGGGCTCCCAAAAATCCCAACAGTGCATTTCATTGCCAAAGGAAGCCATGTTAGTTCTACCTGCTTTGGACGTGTTCCCCCTTTTAAAAGCCAGACTTATGACAAAAGCACCACAATAAATACCTGCAGAAAACCAATTGAATGCAAACCTCTGTTCTGATGGTTCAAACCTAGCAAAGCACAGTCACATTTACAGCAAATTCCCCCAGATCTCCACGCAGGCAGGAATCACCCAGCTGGTAAAAGTCCCATTGCAATGGGGAACGCAAACCTTGGAGCAACACGATGCAGTGAGCTGCAGGGGCTGGGGGCACAACTGGGCAACATGAGCTTCCCAAAAAAGCAGAGGGGTGTGGGGATATGCAAAGGCAATGCTGTTGGACAACAGAAGGCATGAAGAGATAACGAGCAGCTCTTCTCCTTGCGTGTATCCCAGAGAACCAGGATGCGCCCAACCTATAACAGGCCAGGAGCAAACAGGGGTGCAAAGCACAAAAACCCTGCCAGGCACATTGTAAAATATATATATATTAATATATATATATATAAAACCTCCTTTCTGATGAGCAAATAGCTCCAGTCACTCCTTGACCTTCTTCACTGCCTGCAGCACAGAGCTACTGAGCTCAAGAATGAAAGAGGCAAGTCAAAGGTGGGTTCCATTTGCAAGCTCTGCTCCAAAGCTTCTCACAGCCCTTTATTAGTTTGAAATCTTTTCACAGCCATCCGTTCTTCACTTAAAACTGGCAAACTCAGTCTAAAAACTTTGTGTCACCTCTGAAGCAGGGCTCCTCATCAAGGAGCACCATTCTGCCTCTATCACTGCACGCTTCCTGGTCTCTCATCCCACCCCCAGCACCCTATCAAAGCCTCATCCCAAATATTCTTCCTTCCCCTGCCTGCTTTTGATCTGAAACCTCTATTTCTTAAGGCTTCAAAGATGCTGGACTTGCTTCTACAGAGTGCACCTCTTCCTCTGCATTCTCCCAGAGACAGAGCACCGTTTTTATTTCAGCAAGAAATGGCTCATGACAGAGAAATAATCATTCTAAGGTAAGAACTCTACATTTCCTGCAGACTGGCCAGCTTCAGAGAAGAAACCCATCACCTGTCCCCACTGCCAGCACAGCACAGCATCACAGCAGTCCGGTGCCATCACTTATGAGGACAGCTCAGCACGTCTCAATGAGCAGAAGGTGGGCAGAAGGAGCATCCCCAGATCTCTCTGTGCCACTGAGCAGCAGAGCTCCCAGCTGGAGGTGGGGAAGGACGCCAACATCATTCTGTAATAGCAGATCAGTCCCTGGGGTAGATATTCTTGCATACAAATCAACAGCTCTGATTCAGCCCAAGCCAAGGAGGACAGGGGGCTGCTATCTCTTCCTTTAAGAATTCCATAGTTACCTGCAGCCTTATTAACTGATGAATCCCACTCCAAGCCTTCAGAAGCAAAAGACTGTTACAAAAAACACTGCCATATTATTAACAGTCCCTGATCTGCTGCAGAGGACAGGCTGTCCCATGGAGCCAACCCCACTGTGACCCCAGCTCTTCAAGGCAATACTGCTCACCCTTCAGTTCTGGAAATTCACAGCTGTGCTTTTATCAGGATTGCATCCTCCATTGCACATTTAGAGGAGATCAATGCAGCACATTTGTTAGTTTGAAACTGACATGAACCCTTCAGAAATAATCCTGAGTTAACCCTCAAAGTTCCTGAGAACTTTTAAAGAGGGAATTCAGGAAAAATGCATTTCATTGTGTATGCCAGAACTGGAATACAGCAGGAAAATAAAGTGCTTCACATTTTTGCAGGAAAAAAAAGTGTTTGGCATCTTAAGAATGAAGTAGCTTCCTGTGCAGCCAGTTATGTTCCAGCCAAACACTTCTACTGCACTCACTGGCCGTGGTGTTCAGTGCTCTCACCCTCCATCATCTAACATAAAATAACGCTGTATTACTTGTTTTCTTTAATCCAAGTAAGCAGTGTGGTGCTTTGCTGGTTCTCTACTGGCAGCCCATGGAGGGACTTCTCTGCACTACTGGATATGGGAAGGAAGAAAGAGATGTCAGCGTCATCAGGAGGTGGTGGACCTGATTCTGAATGCCTGATGACCAACAATCTGATTTTTTTCAGAGCTCTCAAGTTCCTTCAATTCCAATTTATCTCTAGAAATTGATTTTTTTTTTTTCCCCCAGATTCAGATCTTGAAGCCTTAAGGACAATTTTATGTATTCACTTTCAGTCACCAGAAGTGCAATCAAACTGAAATAACAGCTAAAGGTAATTTGGGAAACAGTCAAGTCACCTCCTTCCCCCCTCTGCGATAGTACATCATGTTTGTGGCCATCAGATCTTGGTTGTGATTTATAGGAGAGCTGTACTGGAGTTACCATCGTGAGTATATCAGACAGAGGCAGCTATAAAAAGCTGTCAAAAATAACCACTGGTGTGAAAAGAAACTCAAGGCCCAGCCCCATAAATATTTACTTATAAAAAAAGGTTTTCCCATTTTGGGCTGAATTAAGGGGACTTCTTGCCAAAATAAGTTTGCTTGGACATGACTGAGAATTAGGAGGATCAGACCCCAGAATTTCCATCAGCAGAAACAATTATTTAAAACACTTCCTACCTTTAGAAATTAATCGAGCAACAAATTAGAAGGGGAAAGGGAATATCATCAGGCTTTCAGAAGCATCACTAAAATGCCACCACTCTCTTGTAGAGCTTACTCAGCTGTCTGAAACAAACTGTTTGCTCTGCACAACTTTTACTCGCAAGCTAGAGAACATCAGGTAAATACTGTAGCAGTGCCTAAGGCACAGTGGCTGCTCGTTTATTGTTTCTTTGGATTCTTACTTGTATGCTGCTACTGGGTAAGGTACCAATGCCGTCTTTCCAGTCTAAGGCACTCAGCAAATCGTGGTCTGCTGTCGGGATGCTGATGGTGCTCTCCAGGACATTCTGTTCCATCTTTCTGCTTAGTCTTTGGGCTCTTTATTGAATTTTAAGAAAGAAAACTAGGATTTGGAAAAAAGAAAAATAATAATAATCAAAGAATAAATCCTGCATTCTCTGGATTCAGTAGGAGCTATGCTCTGGGTATCAGCAGTACCAGGATTTAAAACTGCAGAATCATAAATACACAGGAGCATGCATAAACTCATATACCATATCCACTGCGACGAGTCAGCACAGCTTGTGAAACAGCAGCATTTGTTGCTACGTTTCTTTGCACTGCAACAATGCTTAGGTTCCGTGCTAGAAATTCTACAATGCTCTTAAAATGCTTTTTGCCCACGCACTGCCTTCGTGTCCCAGCAAATGATCTAATAGGTTCCATCAGAAGAACTGACTGAAAGCCCCAGCTGTACGAGCCCCCACTTCCCAATTAGTCACATATTACTGCAGCAGGCACTGAACAAACACTGACCATACATTAACTGTATGCTGCTGCCCTTTAAACGTCCCCTGAATATTTTCAATCTGCAAACATAACTGCTTGCCTAAAAACAAACGACAAAGACTCACAGCCTTCCCTTGAGCTGGCAGTACTGCTAACTATTCCAGCGTGAGCAAAGCCACTGATGTTAAGCACAAAGCTGAAGGCACGAGCTGAGCTGCACTCCTATGGAAATGGGTCAAAACCACGCATGGATGGGGCTCTTTGCTCTGACTTTTGGATTCCCACATCTGAGCTGGACAGGTCTGCTCTCAGCTCTCAGATGAGTAACAAGGTCAGGCATCATCCAAGAACAATTTGCTTCATCTGCCTTTGGCAGATTGCTTCTCTCCTTAAGCACAGGAGCACAGTGACAAGGCTGGGGCACGGTTTAACTGCTGGGTGCTCACATTGGGGCAGGTGAACTTCACTCTGATGTGATGCCTTCCACATGCTAAACCATCCATCTGTAGGCTAAGTGTGAATTTACTGCAGCCAAAGGCAAAACCACAGACCTGACACGGGTAATTGATGATGCCTGAGCATTCCTGCAGCTCTAATTCAAGCATGACAGCTCAGTATGATGATCTTATTTAGGTCGAAATCAGGACAGATGTATGTAGATTGCATTTCTAGATATCTTTGCATAGCACAGTTTAATCCCTGTAGTATTTGCTTTATTTTTTTTCCCCCCAAATGCATGTACCCAACTACTTACAATCCTGCCCATGCAGCAGAGCAGCACATGTTCTGCTCAGGCTGAGCCACAACAGTGCAAACAGGAGCCAACAAAGCAAGGCTGAGCTGCAGCATCCAGCCCAACTGCCTTCGGTTTCAGTGGCACCACAGGTGCTACCCGGTGTCCTTGGTGATGCAAACAGAACCCACTGCTGCCCCCAGCCCAAAGCTCAGGCTGGGTGCCATCCAATGACTGCAGCCAGAGGCACCCCAGGCATTAATCTCTGATGTGCCCTCGTCCATCTAGAAACGCTCGTTTGTGGTCCATGCTTCGATTTCAGCAAGGACAAAACCATCACTTTTTGTTATTATTTGTGCTCAGGCTCTAAAAATAAAGAAGCTGCAACATCAAGGCTGTCTGCAGGGCTCCCTTTGGGGAAGGGGGTTTGGAAAGTGCTCGGACAGAGCTTGGGCCAACGTAATTAAACCGCTGAAGTAATTAAACTGCTGTCAAGAAGTATAATACACGAAACAATCTTGGGCTATCTGGAGAAGACCCAATATGATAATGGGCCTTTTCCATCTCCTGTGCTTTATAAATCTATTAAAAGCCCTAGAAAAATGCAATGAAGAAATTACCGTTCTTATAGGACTCCCTACCAGTACAATCTACAATAAAACCAAGATAGCCCAATAAAAGGAAGCAAACTGTGCAATTAGAAAGGCAGCAGAAACTAACTTGAAGCATTCTGAAGAGCCACAGTCAAGCACAAACGTTTCTGATTTGTCCCTATTTGCGATTGCTTTTCATTTTTAACATGATAAGACTGAGAAATTTTATTAGAAGATATAGCAAAGCGACGATGAGTCATCCAGATCCAAGCTGGAGATTCAGATGTATGAAATGATAAACGACTGGCACGCTGGCAGAGAAAACGGTTCATAATTAATATGCTACCACCCAGACCTCTGTGCTTTATCTTTAGATTTGAAATCTGCAGGAAGAGGAAGCCAGAAATACTCAGGTTTTGATCTCGTTTCTGTTACTGAACCTCAGTGCAGCCTTGGGAAACTGCTTCATTGCTACTGCAGAAAACCAGCTGTAGCTTTTAACATCCATCTTGCCTTCATTGGGAGGGGAAAAAAAAAGAATACAGGAAAAAAGGCACAAGTTCATACAAACAAATAAAAGCATGGAGGCTGAATGAGTCAATTGGGCTTCATTATTTTTCCCTATACACCATCAGATCTAATGGGAAGAGAGATATCTCAACAAAAATTCCATTTCACGTGCTGTCCAGCTTGACTGCCAATGACACCAGGATTTTGGTGTCTTTATACGAGGGTAAAATGTGAGAAACACAACGATGTAATAAACCCAGGGGCTGTAAATCAAGTAAAAAACAATCTCAGGTTCACAGCCCTTCTGGCTAAGCCTCCATACAGTAGGAGGTGAAATTCCATTCAAGAAGCAGCTGGCATCAGGGAAAGTATTTGATATTGTGCTGTTCTGGGAATAACCAACTTACAAATCACCCTTCCTCCCTGAAACAGAATGGGAAACCTAGCAAAGCTGGGCATTTCATTCAGTGTAATATATATGCACTCCAACAAGCCAGGATTCAGAGCTCTGAGCATCCCTTTTCCTGTAAAATTCAGCATAGTTAGGTAACAGCCACTATATTATATCTGTCATTCATTCTTATGACATTAGTGGAGAACTGAACCGCAATTTAAACAGGAGAAAAAAAACTTAATGAGTTCTCACAAGGCACAGCTAATCCTGTTTCTGGAACAGCTTTGAAAACTTACCATTTCAGATAAAAATTGGTTGCCTGTCCCAGGCTATGACGGTGACTGATGATCTTTTACTTACCCATCAAAAAATATTACTCACCTCAGGCAAGTAATATTTTGCAAGGCTGAACTAAAACAATTACCAGAAGCCCAGCCTCACCTCCAGGAACCTCATCAGCACAGGCACAGATTGAAATGAACTTTCAGAGCTTGTAACGAAACCATACCAACACGTTTCAAAAGAAAGGGTTTGCAGCCACTAGCAAGGATTTAATAGCATGAGTAACACAGAGCTGCTTTCACTGTCTGCTGCGTCAATGAAGGAAGAATCAAACCTGGGCTCACTGCACAGGTCTGAAGCAAGGAGACACCACAGGCTTTGCCTCAGCTCTGCCTCAGGACTGCTCAGTTAAACTACTTTGGTTTTTGAGGGGCTTGCAGTGCTTGTTTGTACAATACAGTCCTTGCAAGGTGACTGCAATGCACATTAATGTATGGATTATAGCTATGTGCTATTGTGCTGGAGGACTCATAAACAGGCACGGCGGCTGTGTGACTTTAATCCATTTATAAGATCAGACACCAATATCACGAGCTCACTCTAAACCAGGCAGCTGATCCTGGTATTAAGTCCAAAGCAGCATTGTCATTCATAAGCTGCTATCTCTTGGTTTCTTGACACAGTTGTGTCAAAAAAATCCCAACACACACTCCTATTTATTTCAGCTCAGAAAAGAAAGCTGCTGCATGGGCTGCGTGTGCTCAGAGTGTGATGCCTGCACAGAAACCCATCCTGCACTCTCTTTCTATTCGTGTGCCATCTCACAGTCACACAGCAGCCCTTCTCCTATCCTTTTCTTGCAAAAGGTGAACAAAACACTCAGTGCTGTGCTGCAGAACCTATTCCCAGGAAGGACAAGGATGCAGGGAAGGCACAAAACCTCCTGTGCCCTCCTTGGGCAACCTGCTCCAGTGTGTCACCACCCTGAGTGAAAAACTTCCTCCTAATATCTAACCTAAACCTCCCCTGTCTCAGTTTAAAACCATTCCCCCTTGTCCTATCACTATCCACCCCTGTAAACAGCTGTTCCCTCTCCTGTTTCTACTTACCCCAGAAAAACTGCCACGTTCAGAACTTCTGCAATGGTGGCATAAGACAAGGAGGCTGGGATGCCCCATCCCTGCAGGCATCCAAGGCCAGGCTGGATGTGGCTCTGGGCAGCCTGGGCTGCTGGTTGGTGACCTGCACATAGCAGGGGGTTGGAACCGGATGAGCATTGTGCTCCTTTGCAACCCAGGCCATTCTAAGATTCTATGACATTCCCATAAGATGCCCAAAGCTGTCCCGTTGCTAAACCTGTGCTCATTTCTACAACAACAGATGCAAGACACAGATGCTCTTGACCAGAACTGCTCTCACTCAGAACGTAATGACCTGTAACATAGCTGTACGATTTCTCATTCAAGAGAAAGTCAATTTTGTGGTAACATAAAAATTATAGTGCTGGGAGAAAAAATAAAGTGGTTCTTCTAATGGAAAACTGAAAGCTCAGTTGCCACTTAAATGCTTAACTAAGAAACAAAGAATTAATTTTGTAATAAAACATGCTCTCAAAGTGGATGTAGTTAAAGAAAACAAGAAGAGCACACCATTACATTTTGTTGTCCTCCAATATTTTGATGTCTGCAATGATTGCAAGTTGGCAGAGGCTTTCAAAAAGAATTTTAAAGGGACGTCAAAGTTCTGCACTATTTCTTTTATTCGCTTCTGCTCTGAAGCCTCGCCGACACTGTGCCTTACTTCATCTCCATCTTATCCTTTTGGGGAGAAAAATTAAGGCTGATTATCTCAGACTGGCATTAAGGCCACTAATATTAACCTCCAAAACTACCAGCACCTCCTCCAAAGCAGTTTTTTAAGTGCCACACTGACAGCAATTGCTCCGTGTTGAGCAACCATGCTTAGGTCAAGCATTTCAAAAGGAAAAAAAAAAAAAGCTCAGAACTGACAAAGCAAGTTCAAAAAGTACAAATAGACACAAGCTTGTTGTTCAGATCCATTTGATGCTGAAGTCAATAGGCAGAACCAGAGTGTCTGCACTGTAACTGTGAAATAAAAATCACAACACAGATTTCTTTCTCTGGTATTTGTTTTTTAAATAGCTTGATATAGGATGTAGTCAATTTGTTATTAGCAGATTTAGTGTTACTACAGAATGAAGGAAGTTAGGTACAATGTGGCATAGATGGCCAGGTCAAAATATCCAAGCTACCTTCAGTTAACTCTGTGTGCACAGGGAGAAAGAATCAGAACAGCAATGAAGCACTGCCTGCCTTCTCTGTGCTAAACAAATGGAGAACTGCAAAACTATCACAGTCCCTGCTGGAGGAAAGGCTAAGACAGAAAGGAGTCTCAGAAAATCATCTGAATCTGGACACAAAAAGGGTCAGAGAAAGAACTAATTAAACAAAAAAACAGGAATTACTTGTTCAGAATAAAGACCAGCTTGCAAGCAGACATGGACCATCTTCCAGCCTTCCTTTTCCATCAGCAGCTTCAGCAGGTACAGGTGGATGGGTACCAAATCACAAAGGGTGAGCAGAGGAAGAAAACTTGATAGTTCTGTCAGCAGCACTGTTATTTAGCCAACAGTACACTTCAAACAGAAGTTAAATGCAACTGAATGACAACTAAAAGAACAGGTAACAGGCAAGGGCCTCTGCCTTTCTTCAAAAAGGGGAAAAAAACAAAAAACCCAAACCAAACCCACTGCCTTCATCAGACCAACCTGCTTCCTATGCCTTCTATTTATTTATTCAATAACTTTGCATATGTTCCAGTCCTGGAGCATCAGGAACGCAGGAGGGCTGTCATGTACTATTTGGAAACCCACTCTGACACAGACTGCAAGAGACAGGCTGTTTGATCAGAAATAAAAAATAATTATGAATAAGACAAGAGATGCTCCATTTAAAAATAAAACACCATTCTGTTGGCACTGGACATGCCAGTCTGCCCATCACCACGTCCCCAGTGACTCACTGGGGAGAGAAGCACATCCACACACGTGCTTCACCTGCTGAGCACAGTCAGTGCTGCTAATGAGGAAGGCCTAGGGTGGAAGGAGCCCCATTTGCTGCGCCAACTAATTGATTCCAAGTGCCACAGCTTTCAGCTGCCAGTGTTCATTAACAAATAAACATTTGATCTTTTCTCCCACCAGCTTCTGATCTAATTCTTCCATTTACTGTGCTAACCCTCTTCCTTTCCTCTGTCTGATGGAGGCACGTGGCACTGTTGCAAGTTGTGGAAGGCTGAGAAAAGACAGAAATACATTTGTTGTTATAAACTATGGGAGAGGGGGAACTGCGTGTGTCTGGAGCAGAAGAACCGATGCTGCAATTCAGGAAGCACTGTGTTATTCCACAGGATGACTGCAAAGATGCAGATCAGCTGCTGTGGCATTTCAGCCTGGTTTTGACTCAATCTGTTTTCCTGACATACAAATCCTGAAGTTCTATCTATGCAGAATTTCCCCCAGATTCCTTCCTGTTCAGAGCAGATCATGCCTCTGCATGGCAACCCCACAGCAGTGGTTTCTTCTGGGCTGGAGATGACCTCCCGCTGGCAGGCTTTTGCACTTCTCACCTCCAAAAATAACAGGGTTCGTATGGATCATAGAGGTCTTTTCCATCTTTAATCAATTTAGGATCACCAAGGGGCAATGAAGGGCAAAATCTGAGCTCTGTGGCTCATGGGGCTTCTGCAGGGCTTCTGTGGGGCCTCCAAGGCACCACTTTGTCACCACTGTATGGAAAAGACAAGGGGCTTACACTGAGGCTGTACCCCCAAATCCACAATCCCACAGTGCAATGTATAAATAATCATACATAAAAACACGTCGACTAATAGCTCTAAAATGGTAGAAATAAGGGAAAACCTTCTCCTCCAGATGGAATGGCAAAATTCCATGTCAACCATTACAAACTGAATTCGCCGGTGCTTTTTAAAACAAATTCTAGATGTTACTTCAAAGACAATCAGCCTAAAGACCAATGCCTACCGCTGCCTTAACACTCCTGCAAGTAAAGAATTGGTGTTAAAACGCAGAAAGCACGCCCGAGGCAAATAAACACTCTCAAGTCACATGAAATTGTGGTCAAGAGCTGTCAGCAGAGCACATCTGTGCACAACCACACATCACACCACAGCTGACTCATTACAGCAATAAAAACAACAAAGGTGAGTTAAATTAAGTCTGCCTGAGTGTGTGTGTGAGTGTGATGGTGATATGGAGCTTTGCTGGGCAGGCAGCACGCAGCCCAGCTCTGTGTCCATCTCCATGCCCATGATGAAGCCCATTGTATTTGATGCATGTTCTTAATGGCAGGAAAAGGCGCAATCAACTTCAGGCACTGTAGCACTCCCCTCTCTTTTATGCCTCTTCTTATACAGACACTTTATGCGATTCTGCACTAAACATCAGAGCTCTTTATCCCTTAATCCCGACGATGGACAAATGCAACGTTGTGTTTTTTGGTGGTTTTTTTTACTCATCTAAGCAGCACTTGAAGACATCAAATGCATTGATATTAAAATCTAATCCAACTCCCTGCAGCGTTGAGCATCAATGAAACCACCCTCATCTCATTCCTCCAAACACCAAACTTCATTCAGGTTGTCCCGCGCTCATCTTTACGCAGAACAGCGCTCAATGACTCCGAAGCTCTGAGCTTACTGCTCTACTTATCCAGCTGCAGCCTTCCCTCCATCCATTAATCCTCAATTTCATCGGTTCTGTGCTTTTCTCCTGGAGAACCTCTGCTTTCAGAAGGCTTGGCAGCATCACTTCTCGTGTAGAATCTCTGTCTGTGTTCAAGCTCAATGCTTGGTTAAGCCTCCAAAAATCTCTCCTTTGCTGATGATCCCCTTTGAGGGCAATAAAACACGCTCTCAAAGTGGATGTAGTTAAAGAAAACAAGAAGAGCACGCCATTACATTTTGTTGTCCTCCAACATTTTGATGTCTGCAATGACTGCAAGTTGGCAGAGGCTTTCAAAAAGAATTTTAAAGGGACGTCAAAGTTCTGCACTATTTCTTTTATTCGCTTCTGTTCTGTTCCTCGCTGACGCTGTGCCTTACTTCATCTCCCCCTCATCCTTTCTGGATAAGCTCTGCAGCCTCCCCGCGCCCAGGTTTCCTCAGCGAGCACAAATATTTTGGGATATCTGCCCCCACAGCCCACAGACTCATCTTCTGACGGGCCGTTCGTGGCAGCGCGATGACACGAGGCCAAAGCCCAGCAGAGCACCGCCGCGGCCAGGTGAGAGATCAGGATCGAGGGAACAGCGGAGAAAGAAGCAAACCCGCCCGGCCCCGCGGCTCACAGAGCGGGTCTGGAGCTTTGCACGCGGGCTTCCAGAGCCCGCAGCGGAGGCACTACGCGCCCAGCAGCGGGCGTCGAGCGGCCGAGGGCCGAGCGCTGCGCTGCGGTCCGCCGGGGCCGCGGCGCCCTGACGGCGGGAGGCGCCATGTTCCCACCCCTCCCCGCCGCCCCGCGCCCCCCGGCCCTCAGCGCCGCCGCCGCCGCCGCCCGGCCCCTGCCACAAGATGGCGGCCCCCGCCCCGCCGCCACTCACCGCCGCGCGGCCCGGCCCGGCCTCCCCGCGCTTTTCTTTTCTCCTCAACTCGGGCAACGTTTAGCGAACCGGCGGCGGGCACCGCGCATGCGTGGCTGCTCCGACGGCGGCCCCGAGCCCCACGGCTCCGCTGGGGGCGAGGCGGGGCCGGGCGGCGGCAGAGCGGGCGGGGACGGGGCGGCTCCGGACGTCCGAAACGGGGATGTGAGGCCGGGCCTCGAGAGCGGCGCCTCCGTTGCTTTGCTCGCTTCGCACCGCTCTGTTAAACTTGTGTTTGTTATCTGGGAACGTCGTGTGTGCGTGTTTGTTTGTTTGTTTTTCCGTATTTGAATTCTGAAGCGATGAAACAGTGCAGCGCCAACGCTGTGGAAAGGTTTTGGTGCAGAAGCCGCGTTTGCACTCAGTGAGCGGCGGAGAGGAGCTGCTCGTTCGGAAGATAAAAGCGCACAGTGCCGAAGGCTCTGCCGTTTAACCACGTCCTCGTGCTGCTCACGAGTCGGTGTGGGATTCTCACCGTGAAAGATGGCATTTAAAAGGATGAGCACGCGAGATAAATCAGCTGTTCTTGGAGGAAAGCAAAAGCGTTCCGTGCCCAAGGGAAACCCAGGGGCAGAGCCTCCATCGTGCGGCTGGCGGTTTGAAGCTGATGAAATCAGCCCTGCTGAGCCCCGCTGAACTCCTGCTCCTGTTCCTTGCACCACGTCGCTCCCGCGCTGCCCAGCCCTCAAACCCTTTCTTAATCAAAACCTGCTTTCTACCTCTTGGTAACTTGCTTGCAACAATCAATCACCCGCTTTGGAAACGGCAGGAACAAAAGCAGGGAACCGGAAACAACGAATTGCATCCAAAAATTGCACTAATTAATGAATTACATCCAAAAACTGCACTAATTGATGAGTTACACCCCAAAACTGCACTAATACCCCATTGCAAATACAGACGTTTCCATGCAGAGTTGGTGCTAGCTCCGTACCTTCTGCACGGCCCAAACTACTCATATCTGCAACCCCAAGTTAATTTTTGATCTTTGTGGTTTATAGAACGTGCTCCATTGGGCACAGCGTACATCTTAGTTAGAAGTTTGCCTATGTGCTTCCTTCCACCCTCTGAACACCCAGCCTCAGGTATTTGGGGAAGTACCAAGCACCCTCACTAAAAACACACACTCGCAGCAGCACTGGCTGTCAGACAGTGGGCTGTCAGACAGTGAAAGCGAGAGTAAAATGCTTGCCTACACTTAAGTTGCGGATTTTGTTAGGAAGGATTTAAGCTAATTATCCCCTATTATCATCACAGAATGGCTTGGGTTAAAAGGGACCCCAAGGACCGTCATCATCTTGCCAGCACCTTGCCTAATTTTTTTTATAAGCAGCAGAAGGAATTGCAAATACTCAGTGCCTACGATGTTCAAGCAGTAACCACAGAACTGAACATCTCAAACTTCAAAGGAAATTAAATATCACTTCCACTGAGCTTTCTCATGCTCCTGCAGTAATATGACATTTGATAAAGCCTGAGCCACTCACCAAGCCCTGAGCCCTCTCTTACACGCTACAGAAATATTGTCTTGAAAGCTACTCTTGTGATCTATCACCCTTTCATCTTTTTAATGTGGTAGTGCAAGTTTCAAATGATCCAATTATACAAAAATCACTTGTTCTATGAAGTTAACATTTAGTTGCAAGAACTGCCATCGGAAGTATGGTTAGCAGTTTGAGATTAGCTACAGAAAAGTTCTTAATAAAGCTGTAACTAACCTTCCCTACCAGACTAAGGCAGGATTAATAAGATGTGCTTTGCCTGGTGTTTTCTGGTGGCATTGCTGGCTCCAAAAGGTTGGAATGTCAGTTCTTAATTCTAAGCCAATGTAGGAGCTTGTAGAAAGTTGTTTTAATAATTTGCTAATGGCACAACTGTAAAATTGGAGTGTTATTCAGGACCAGTTAGAGTACTCGTGCTAGAAGCTGCTCTCCTTCCTTCCCAAGTCCAGAGGGGCGCTGAGGACATTCAAGCAGAACAGCTCACCCCTCAGTCCTCTCGAGCTCCTCAAAAACACGTGCCACACATTTGTCTTTTGTGCTTCCTCCAAAGCAGGTGTTTTGTTAGGAAGAAAAGCTCCTGGAGCTTTAGCCTCAACTCCCAATTGCTCTGTGTGTAACTGGAGAAGATGGATTTACTGCTGTGCAACACTCAGAAAAAGGCTTGTTGATGCTAACGAAGTCTGTAATGTTCTTGTGACACCTGGTTCAGACTAATACCTTTCCATTTATAAAGTTATGCTTCATGACTGAAATCCCAAACTCACAATCAGAGATTATGAAATCAGAGGAGTAAGGAGCTGGATAAGCTTTGTGTCCTCCTGCTGAGTGTGCCAGACTAGAAAAACAACTGTAAAAGCACCGTGCCTCTCCCTTCATTTCTCAAGGGCACTGTAAGAAAGGCCAACTGTGCAGAAGAAGAAACAACTGAACTGATGATCTACAAAATAAAGCAAAAAGCAGAAAAAGCACGTTTTCCATGTCAACCACACTTATCTTTGGTGTTAGCAGTATAGAGAGTAAAACGTTTTGTAACAAACAATGATTTCTGTTGACTTAAGTCTAGCAAGTTAAGTGGCTGAAAAAATATCTTCTTTGTGTTAAGGAAGCTGAAGCACACTACATTTCATTTATACAGACAATGGAAAACAGGCTTGTCATCTTCATTATTTTTTCTGGTTCATTTTCTTGTATTCTTCTTATTGCAACGTTACAGCTCTAAACAACACTGTAAGTGCTTCTGGAGAAACAAGTTAAAATAACTTGATTATATTCAAGTGCCATGACTACATACGAAGTGACTTTCCACACCAAGAGCCCATTCTTTAAGAGTAACTGTTCTGCAAATTCAAGTTGACACTGATTGATCTAAAACAGCAACAATCACAACACAACTTCAGGTAATCACCATCAAATGTCATCAAGCAAAAATAGTCTTTATTCAAATCTCATGGAAACAGGGATCACTGTACTTTGCAAGACGGGGAAAAATAAATAAAAAATTAATATAAAACAAGGATATTGTCACAATACCAGAATATGGAACTCTATTTTCCCACAGATTACTGCAAGTACCTTTTTATCCCCTTTTGACTGTGCTATTCACAACTCTGTAAGTCCAAAAATATGAAACAGAAGTAGTATGAAACTTAAGACTTAGCACTTCCACTAAATGGCATACAGCAAAGGGCATCAATTCAAGGGCAAAGATTGTTGAAGCCATCATACCTACCTATCAGTCATCACTGCAATCTCATAAACCCACTATGGTGCAGTGCTCGCTCTCTGCAAAGCTCTTCCTGGAAAACAGGGCCATTTCAGTGATCTAGGAAGAACTGTATTCTAAGAGAACCTTTCTATAGAGTAGTAAAAGAGCTGAACAGCCTTGCACCAGAGAGCATTACAGAGAGTGAGTACTGCCACTAACAATGACAGACACACCATCAGGGCAGTTAAAAATATACAGCATTGACATGTTTTCTACTTCAATCACTTGTGCTACAACTACCAAACACGTACAAAAGACTTCTCTGACTGTTCCAAGTATGGTTGCAGCAAGGTTAGGATCTGGAGCGAGACCTTGACCGCGATCGGGAATGTGACCTAGAGGCAGACCTAGACCTAGACTTGGACCGGGACCTCGGTTTTGAAACAGATTTTGACCTGGAACGGGAATCCGATTTGACATTTGGTTTTGACTTGGAAATAGACCTAGACCTAGAGCGAGACACCACATGGGCAGCTGCATCCTCACCCTCACCTTTTGTCTCCTTTTTGTCAGACTCCGATTTTAGATGTTCCTTTTCTTTGGAGACTGACCTGGACTGCTCACGGCTGTCCTTCCTTTTTTTCTTGCTACTTGGTTTGCTATCTCGCTTGCTGCGCCTCTTGCTTTTCTCACTCTTGCTGCAGCTCCTGCTTCTACTTCTGCTGTCATCCCTGCTTCTCTTCCTATTTTTCCTTTTCTCCTTACTGTGGCTCCTGCTCCTACTCTCATTCCTGCTCTTGCTCCTACTTCTAGCTTTGCTAATGCTCTTTTCCCTATCTTTGCTTCTACTCCTCAAGCTCTCCCTTGTCTCTCCCCTGTCCTTGCTTCCACTCCTGCTCCTGCTCTTTTCCTTGCTGCGGCTCCTGCTCTTTTCTTTCTCATCACTGTTATGGAGAGTGCCCTCAGATTTATCTTTACTTTTGTTCCGCGATTTCTCTGCACTCCTGCTGCGGCTCCTACTTTTATCCTCTTTACTTGGAGTCCTGCTTTTCTCTTTTTGGCCTCTGCTACGGCTCTTGCTTCGACTACGGCTCTTGCTTCTGGAACGGGACACAGACCTGAAAGGGCAAAGGTAACAGACAACTTCACTTTAATGCAGCCTGGATTTGACTAGTGCTTAAATACTGTGAATAAGTCAGGAAAAAAAACAACACTTTTCCCCACTTAAATGAGAAGTGTCATCTTAAATTTAAGTGACTAACCCCCATTTCTTTCACCACGAAGACGTACCTGGATCTTGATCTACTCTTGGAGCGACTGCTGCTGGCACTGCGGCTCCGGCTCTTATGAGAATGCCTGCTTCGAGAACGAGACCTAGAACAAAATCAATCAGCTCAACGTTAGCATGTGCCCACGAAGAGCTTTTGGGCTCCTGCAGGTAAAAGCCCACAGCATTGAAGCATCTTTCAAGATCTCTTGAACTTTTGAGAAACCTTGGGACCCTTATGCAGGAGGCACAACACACCAGTGTTTATTTAGCTAAAGGCTGCAACAGGTCCGCTTCATTTTGCAGCTTATTATTATGAACCAGTTATAGAGCTGCTATCTGCTGACCTGCACATACCACTCAGGAGTGGTGAAGACATGAGAGAACAGCAGGAATCGCAACTGACTAAGAGAGGAAAATCCACATGAAATCAAGCTTTAAATTCATGAGTTGTTCCACGAACAGCAGAAGTTTGCCTGAATTTTATTACAAAGTTCTATCCCAAAATGGAATGTGGCAGTGTGTGCTGAAGCATTTCTCTTGATCATACAAAGTAGGAAGTACATCTCTACAAACAAGAACTGGGTGGGGGTTTCCAAATTGAGGAAGAACTGTTAGCCCTGGTGCCTAGAGCAGAACACAGTGTTCAGAACTGAAGTGTCAGAAGTACCTTCTGCTTCATTCTCTATGCACAGCTCCACCTGCCACACAGCATTCCTCTGCAAGAAAGCAAGGACTACAGACTTAATGGAGTTGGGAAGAGGAGTAGCATACTGCCATGTATTTAGATAACTGATACACACACTCACTAAAGAAAACACTTCTGATATGAGATTTCCCTTGGTGACTTCCTGGTAACTAGTAAGTTCTCAAAAACTTGATTTATTGAGAAGTCAGAATGTTTCCAAGGTGTTTTAGAACCTGCTGCATGTTCATATAATTGCAGTTAGATTCAGCCTCAGCGATGCCACCAGGAGACATACCTTGAATGGCTTCGGCTTCTGGAGTAAGAGCGGCGCCGTCTTGATCCAGGTCTGTCTTCCACTAATCTAATCTTTCTGCCATTTACTTCTGTCCCGTCCAGCTTTTCAAGGGCTCTTTTCATGTCAGAATAGGATTTGAACTCAATCACACCTTCATTTTTCCTTCCTTTGTGTGCATCTGCATATGTCACTTCCCCTGCCTGACGCATATAATCCTAGAGGAAGAGGACAGAATAACCATTGCCTCAAATCCAGAGTCAGGCTTCCAGGCTCTGCTCATCTCTCAGCGATGCTTGCATAGCCTCTTCTAGTCACACAGATGTCAGCAAGGGTTTTAAACAAAGAGCATTTGCAGTACTAAAGCCAAAAGTTCCTGAGCAAGCCAAGTAACACACTACAATTTCACAGAGTTTGTGCGATTAGAACTAAGGCAGCACTGATAATTTGAGCCAGATAATTTAAGATCGCTCATCTAGAGTCTAATGTCAGCACGGTTGGGCTATGATAAAGTACAAAAGTGTTTCAAGAAATAGATGCTTGCTCTCTAAAATCTGTTTTCAAAGGTAACTTGGGGAAAGGAACACCCTTAAAGGTTAAATATGAGAAGGCCTCACACAGGCAAGAAGGCTTTAAAGCAAGCAGACTTCCCTTGGTCCTCCACCTAGGCAGTACATCTCATTCTGCTGGAAGAAATCCCCACACAAATAAGAGCTGAATTCATTTTCCCACTTCATGCTACCTGGCTCCTCTGTTTCAATTACTAAGCAGGTGAGCCCTGCTCAGAGCAAGCTGTCACAGGGCCATCTCAGCCACTACTACTTCAGCTGCAATGGAAACAGCGCACAGAAATTTGGTTCAGTCTGTTTTTGACCCAGCTACTCCCATCTTAATTACACTGAAATGAAAGCTATTCAGAGAAGCAATGCATCCAGTAGAGAATTAATCATGCCATGCTCTACTTACAATTTTTAATACCAGAAGCAAAGACAAGCTATAGATGGTGTGAAGCATTAACAAAAGACATTTGAAGAATCTCAGTACGTACCTGAACTAGTGTTACACATTCAATTACAGACCAGTCTGTACTACGTCAAAGTTTGTTTAGAACAAATTTTACACATCCTTAAAAGAGAACCATAAAGAAAGCGTTCCTGTAAGAACAAGTGTTTTCAACCATTGCTGCTAAGTTCAATTAGGAAACACTGTCTTTCTGCACCTATTATTGGAATGCTGCTCCCTGTCCTGCCCCTCTAGTCCACTATGCAGATAATCACAAGTCAACACCACCTCCAGGGGACTCAGATGTAGTGCTGTCTACACAGTGTTACCCAACATTTCCACTGCTGAGAATCACTTTCCATTCCTTCAGACTTTGAGAGAACGTTCACTTTTGGCAGAGATGGTTGCTCATTCGGGAAGCATCCTCTCCCTGAAACAGCCTTTAAAACAGTTTTTCATGCTGTGGAAATTTTTAAGAGGGATTGTGCAAGAATGATGCTATCTTTTCCAAACAGCTCCTAGAAGCTGATGGTGAAAATCCAAACAGGCAAGGGCAAACTCCTTTGTCTCTGGCGATTCCTACCACGGCCCTGACTGAAGTGTTTCTACAATAACAGCTTAACAATAATAATCATCTGTAAGTGACGGTTTGTTAAGGCAAATGTTTTTCTTCCACCATCCGAGGACACCAAGCCTGCAACTGCAGCTCCCAATGTTGCATGCAACACTAATGGCTTTTTATACACAAATACACATCAAGACTGACTTAATGTGCTTCAAAAAAATCTACTTGTATGCATACGAGCACACAGATTTACTAACATGTTGGAGTTAAAAAAAAAAAAAAAAAAAAGACAGGCGTATGAGTTTTCTTTGATGAAACAGAAGCTAACTTTTTTACCCTTTGTGCTCTTTAATAGAGAAAGGGTAAAGAAAGGGGCCCCATACCTTAAGATCTTGCCAACTGCAGCGGCTTGACAAATTTTCCACAATCAATCTGTATTCTGTACGGGTAGGAGGACCGTACTTATCTCTTCCGCTTCTTCTATAACCATATCCACCTTTAGGAGGTGACAAGCAGACAGCAGTACTTCAACCAGGGAAATGGAGCACTCAGTCTACACCCCCCCAACAAAAACGTTCTGCCCCATCTGTTTCCAAATGCATTCAAAATTCACACACCCACAAGTCTAAAAAAAAATAAATCCCCCTTGTATAAAACGTTACAAAGATCCAAAGTGTTAAAAATTATTACAAGCACATAATTAAAACTATGCACAGAATTATAATTAAGTTAAAAGTAACATGCAATTAAGTTTACTCTTTAAAACAGATTGAAAGAAGAAACCAAATTAAACCAGTTTACTAATGTTACTTACATTGCTTACAAGTTTTCTGAGTATTTGATATGAATAAAGATTTTCAGGCACCTATTTCAGATTAATCTCATCTGTCTCTAACCCTTGGGATCCTCACCACCCAGGTCTAATGGGAAAAGGTTGCAGTTGTCACATGGCTTCCTTTTTTGGTCAGCCAAGGGCCACAAGTTCAAAGAGCCACTCATGGAAAGGTAACCCAAGGTCAGCAAATGGAACAGGCAGTCATCTTAGCCTCAAAGGACTCTTAATTAAAACATTGAGGTCTTTGTTAAAGCTATGTTAAACATCACATTGCAAATAAACCATTAAAATAGTTAAACAAAACGATAATAAAAAAATAGTACAAGAAAGCATGTTTATTAATTTATCCATTAAAATAGTTTAATACAACAAGTTAAATATTCAGATCAACAGTTACATTTACAGTTACAAAACACTATTCACAACTTCATATCATTTTCTTTTAAAATTACTTAAAAAATAAAAAAATAAAAACAAGCAAAAATATTTTATTTAAAATAAGTCACTGATACAAATGCATTGTAGTGCTTACTGCGTCCAGAACCATAACTGCTGTCACGACGTGGGCCTCTGGCATGCTCAACGATCACTCTTTCCCCACAAAGATCTTTACCATTTAGCTCATAAACAGCATCATCTGCATCTCGCAGGTCATCGAACTCAACGAAGCCATACCTGGAGAGACAGGGGGAGAAAATAAAGAGAAGAGAATCACTCAAAACTGAGCCTGAGGTCTTCACACTCGCAACGGCTGTCTCTGCAGAATCACAAGAGGTACCTCTGTGTGCTGTCCTTTAGGTGAACACCTGGTTCTGCTGAGAACTATATTAATTTAAGTACCCCTCATGGAAATGCTCATCTACATATGCAAATACATGGGGTCTGCACGTTGTGCTTTAAAGGCCAAACAAAAAAAGAAAATGTGAAGTCAGGAAAAGGGATTTACTTTTGCTCTTAAATAGACTCATTTTACTCGACTGTGGGCAGTAACAGCCCAGAAGGCACTTTATGTCCACCAGATTATAACAGTCCCAAACTTCAGAGAGCACAGGGAGACCAAACCTTGCTATGAGATTTAAAAAAAATGCAGCAACAGCAACTAGAAATGAGTTCCTGGGGTGAACAGAGGGCACCTGCAGCCAACACAGTGCAAAGACAGCACTGGGTGCAGGCCCAAGGAGTCACAGAATCGAGGCTGGAAAACACCTCCAAAATCATCTGTCCAACCATCCACCAAACACCAATACTGGCCATTACACCACGTCCTTAAGTACACATCTACACAGCTCTTCAACACCTCCATGGACAGCCTGCAAGAACCCAATCCCCTCAGTCAGGATCCCTCAGGATGGTTTTTAAAACCATTTCTTACAGCTGCTTCTCAGGGCACGCTGGCAATTTGCTTAAGGCTGCAGAGCAAATTCAGGGGAGCACTGAAGAAAAACTCAAGCCTGCCAGTTCCTAAGCACAAGTTTAAAGAAAATAACATTGTGTAAAATGCCCATCACCATGCATTTGTGGTTTTTTTTTTTATTGTTGTCCACTCACCAAAACACGTTCAAGAAGTCCCACAGAGAGGATTATGACCAGCCAAACCTCAGCTGAAAACGTTGTACTTCCTTCTCCTCGTTTGCTCCAAAAGGAATGACAACATATCTACCCTGTGCTGTTCATCCTATTCACCAAGGAGTGTAATAACACAGAAGTAGCCCTAGAATAAGATGGGCCAGCAACAAGAAAATCACACTCCATACCACTCATAAATGAAAGTAATGCTGATCCACCTGTTAAATATGTGTAATATTGCACTGTATGATCCAAACCCATGAATCAAACCCCTTCAGAAGCATAGTTTTACACCACAGAAAGCCACGACTGCTGACACAGCTTTAACTACAGCAATCTGAACCTGCTGTTATTTGACAGCAGTGCAAGTAAATCTTCTTTTAAATGTCTACTATTACTACTTCATATGTGGCATAAAACTACTTACTAAAAACGTCAACGCAATTTACTCCAGATAATGTGAAGCTACACCATTTTCTGCTCTAGGATAAGAGGGAAAAAAAAAAGGAAATTCTCTTGAAAGAGAATTTAACAGCTTACAGTCCATTCCAATTCATGTGATGTCTTTGAGTCCTCCTGCTCAGATGAAGCTACAGTCAGGAAAGGGAATATCAGGGTGTTCGCAAGGAAAAGCATCTTCAGACTGCTTGAAACATAACAGTCATTTAAATGAGTTACTGAAGTTATAACCTCAGAAAACATTCAAATTTCAATATTTAGAACTTCAACTATTTAAGCATCCCTTAAGATCTGGTAATCATTCTTTGAAATTGCTTCAGTATTGATAAACATTGCCACCAATGGTCTGCTAGCAAAGCTGAACACCTGAAAACAACAGAAAAAAGTCTCATTCACCTCCATTAATATTAAGGAAGAGAAAGGCACGAATCCTTTGGAACGATAAGAAGAGTTCAGTGGAACTGTCCCTCCTGACATCCAGCTGTGCTGGCTATCACCATATTGTGACACCAACCTAATTTTTTAATACTAGCTGCTCTCACCGAAGTCAAATATTTCGCAGGGAAATCAAATCACTTCTCTTTAGGCAACAAACACAGTTTTTGAACTTAGCGAGATGAAAGAATTGAAGCTTGAAGCTTCTGGCTTTGATCTCTGCTCCTCAATGCGTTGCAGAAGTTACGTCCCTCCTCTCGCAGGGTTTCTCCAAGGCGAAGCCATGAACACCAGAAAGCTGCTCCAGGTGACGCAGGGCAGGGAAGTACACAGACAGAATTATTTGTTACAGCTAGCAAGATTGCAAATTGGTCTCACCACCAGCAAAAGCTTCCAGCTTTCAAGTTATTACTGCTAGTTTTTCTCATGCTTTCAGAAGATAAAAAAGCAGGCTGAAAAGTCCAATTTTCTGGTCACTTAATACACACACTGCTGCCGTGCACAGCTCCAGATGTCCACGTAGGAAAATACGTGAGAACTATGAGCACACAACCAGAAACTTCAAACAGAAACGGAAGGACCTACAAGGAAAAGACGTTTATTCTCTGGTCCTTCCCTCAGGTAAACATTGTTCAAAGACTTTGAACTGCAAACTTAAGTTACAACTAGCAACAACGAAGACCCAGCAAAGCCTTCAGGACTCTGCTGCATCACATTCCAGTCTCATCTCATTGCTGAAGCACTTCAGCTTAGCTGCTAAAATACTGACAGGCTGATCTCCTGCAGGCTGAGCGCTGCCAACAGCCCACCAGCTTCCAGAAGAAACTGAAAGACTCTACAGAGTGAAACACTGTGCAGTCATTTTTAATCATTTGCTAAGCACTACTAAAAATAAGCTGACAAGAAAGGATCATTGGGCAAACAAAGCAATGGAGTGCTCCAGCAAATGTCGAGCACGAGGCGAACCCAAGCAGAACAGCATCAAATCTGATAGTTTGAGTCAATAGCTGTCCAACTGGAATTTAAATACAAGCCACCAGGAGATGCAGAGAGAGCTTCAGGATAATGCCTTATGAATGTCCATCCTAGAAACATACATGGAGCTCTATCTAACGTACAGCAGAAGCAACCTACCACACAATCAGCCGACAGCAAGGCAGATGACCACTCAGTTACACAGTTTCCTGTATCCCTCCAGTTATCTGCAACTTTTGAACTCTGTCTCCCCCAAGTGAACTTTGGTGTCACACTCAGGACATTCACACTGTAGGTACAGTCTGTGCCTTCCCTTTCACTCTGCAGCCCGTTGTAATTGGCACTCAGGATGCCCTGAGTGATGCTTTCAGCTTTGGCCACCTGAACTCAACACAGCTCCCCACGGAGCACATCTCAAGGCTCAGCTGGCATGGAAGGGCCACTATTCAAAGAAATTTCTCAATGAAGCAAGAGGACCAGCCCATTAGCTGCAACAGACATGCAGTTTGGTAGATCCCTTCATTAACAGATGTTTTTCCCCGCTGACATCTGCCTATGAAGTACAAATATTTCTTCCAGAGGTTTCATACAACAACATAAAAACGAGATACCCCTTGAGCTTCAACAATGTGCAACCAAATATCTGAGCAGACTTCAATATTACCTGCCTAAAACATCAATATGTGCACACTTCTTTGTTTTAATAACTGCTTTTATTTGTCTTATGCACCTGTTAAATGTCCACCTCCCAATAAAGCCAGTGTAACAGTTTAGCAAGCTTTTTGTTATGCTCTAACTTTTATATGAGATCCATTTACAAACAGAACATTAGCTCTGGGCTAATAGCAACAAATTCCATATCCCACTCAGTTTTCCTAAACAAGACTTCAGGGCGGGTTTCTTACAACGATGCCAGTGCTCGTTAGACGGGCAGCTTCAAGAAACAGGAAAAAAGAAAGCAGCAATTTGTTTCCTCTTGAGAATCCATACTTGAGTGTCTCATGCAAGTGCTGATGGATCAGGATCCAACCCTTTAAATGCAGCAAGGAGTCCTTATGTTACACAGGTGCACAGCTGCAGGGGAGGCTGCCCACAGGCATCCCACCCTGAATGCTGGGGAGGGGGCAGGTGCTCAAATACACCTGCATGAGGAACCACTGCCACCCCACCAGGCTGGGTGCTGGGAAGTGGCTGCACCACATTTCAGCCCAGCTGAGAGGCAACACAGAATCACAGAATGGCCAGGGTTGGAAAGGACCTCAAGGATGATGAAACTCCAACCCCCTGCCACACACAGGGCCACCAACTTCCACATTTCATAGCAGCCCAGGCTGCCCAGGGCCCCATCCAACCGGGCCTAGAACACCTCCCGAGATGGACGGGGCATCCACAGCCTCTCTGGGCAGCTGTTCCAGCACCTCACCTCTCTCTCTGTAAAGAACTTCCCCCTGACATCCAACCTCAATCTGCCCTCCCTCAATTTAAAACCATTTCCCCTTGTCCTGCTGTTATCTACCCTTTCAAAGAGTTGATTCTCCTCCTGTTTGTAGGCTCCCTTTAGGTCCTGGAGGGCTGCAATGAGGTCACCTCATACCCTTCTTTTCTCCAGGCTGAACAAGCCCAGCTCCCTCAGCCTGTCTTCATAGTGGAGGTGCTCCAGTCCCCTGATCATCTTCGTGGCCCTCCTCTGGACCCTCTCCAACAGCTCCCTGTCTTTCTTGTACTGGGGGCTCCAGACCTGGACACAGTGCTGCAGATGGGGCCTCACAAGAGCAGAGCAGAGGGGGACAATCACCTCCCCATCCCCGCTGGCCACCCCTCTTCTGACGGAGCCCAGGATCCCATTTGCTTTCCGTGCTGCAGGAGCACACTGCTGGCTCACGTTAAGCTTTCCATCCATCAGGACCCCCAGGTCCTTCATCGCAGCGCTGCTCTCAAGGACTCTTCCTCCCCTCCCATAACAGGACACCCCCAGCTCACACAGGGCCCTCTGCCCTCCCTCCCCTTTAATTCACCCTCCTCCCCACGCTCTCCCCAGCCGCCCTAAAACCCCACAACCATACAACCCCCCCCCCCAGCGCATCCCAACGGCACCGACCGCCCTGCCCCCCCCGTTACCATGGAAACCCACGCCCCTCACACCCCCCCACATCACCACAACACCCCAAACTCCCTCACAGCCCCTCAACCCCCCGCCGCCCCTCAGAGCCGCCGCCTCCCACCACAGCGAAGCCCGGCCCTCCTCTCAAGGCCGCCGTTTACGCAGGGCCGGGCCTGCGCTCCACCGATAAACCGAGCCGAGTCGGACCGAACCGGGCTCACCCGTTCTTAAGGTCCACCTCGAGGATCTTGCCGTAGCCTTTGAAGAAACGCTCCACATCCCGTTCCCGCGCCTGGTAGCTGAGGCGCCCGATGTACACCCGCGGCATCGCGCCCGGGGGGGGCGGGAAGGGGCGGCGCCAAACGGCGGCGCTGCAACGTCACTACGCCGCGCGGCGACGAGTGGGGGGGATACGTCAGGATAAGCCACGCCCACCTGAAGGTTCTTAAAAGGGCGATGGCACGAGTGGGCCCACCCGTCCCAAAGTCATCGGGTGGGGAATATCGACACCAATACCGGGGTCCCAAAGGTCTCCTTGGTATGAGGCCATTCTAATGTTAATTAAATGCCACGGACCTCAGTGCTTCTTTTTTTTTTTTTCCTCCCTCCCTATCAGAAGACCCCAAAAGCCCGATTTTTACCCCCCGAAAGGTGAAGTGGGACTGTAATTGTTATATGGGCTGTTGCTGAAAACGAGAAACCCGCTCCAAGGGCAGAGCTGCTCCCTCTACACTCCATGAGCCCCTGCTCCAGTCTCCTGGCGAGCTAACCTAACCCTAATGCTAACCCCAAACCCCCGTAGTGCTAATTACAGAATGGCCTGGGTTGCAAAGGAGCACAATGCTCATCCAGTTCCAACCTCCTGCTGTGTGCAGGGTCGCCAACCAGCAGACCAGGCTGCCCAGAGCCACATCCAGCCTGGCCTTGGATGCCTGCAGGGATGGGGCATCCACAGCCTCCTTGGGCAACCTGTTCCTAATGAGGCAGAGCTCACCCATGCTTCCCCTCTATGAGATGTGGGATTTCCCAGCCCTGAACTGGGAACATCGAGAATTTCCAGGGGCTGCTGGAGCAACAGAATGCTTTGAACACATAAACATTTATTGGCAGCATCTTACAAAAATAGATATATCAGACATTGATTTCCAAGAGGTTTCCCTGCGTGTTCCACAGTCAGAAGCTGTGGTGGTTCAGTAACAGCAGCAAAACTGATTTCAAGTCCAGGCATTGGAAAAATCACAATGACGGTGGTGAGCTGTTGGGGTGAGTCCAGGGGGTAGAAAACGTACCCACGTTGTCCAGTGTAACTCCAGCCTGCGTGGATGCCCTGCAATGATGCCAGCACTGCATGTGCTAAGTAGGGAAAAATTAACAACAAAAAAGTAATAATAATACTAATATTTCAAAAAGTGGTTTTGCAATTCAATCTGCTCCCTTCCCTTGAGACAGCCAAGGGAAGAGCCCAGGCTTTCTGCTGCAACAAACCTAAATGAGACCCAAGTCTCCCTCCAGAAGCAAACCCAGCCTCTGTTCAGTGCGGCCCCTGCAAAATTCCAGAGGCTTTTAATACCTGAAATTAAAACAAAAAAAAAAGGAAAAAAAGAAACAATTTTTGCGAGAAGTCAGAGGAGGAGAATCTGCTTGGAGGAGACGAAGGGCTGCATAGAGGCCACCAAGGCCTCCCTGAAGTCCTCCAGTGGGACTGCAGTGCAGGCAGGAGTGCTGAGCTGCCCCTTCCGCACCATCTGGCACAGGGAATCCACCATGCTGGCCATGCTCTGCTTGTCTGTGAGAGAAGAAGGTGCTCGCTGTCACCCTGAACACTGACCCAACCCTAACCCAACTCTTATGCATCCCTAACCCCAAGCCTGCAGCTCACCATGGTCCTTCTTCCACTGGGTCATCCAGAAGCCGCGCAGCCTCACATCCCTGAAGATGAAGGCACTCTGCAGAAACAGGAGATGAGATCTGTCCTGTTCAGCCTGTTCCTGAGTTCCTGCTAGTGTGAGCAGCCTCACTCAGAGCTCTAATTTGGGACAGATCCGCTTTGACAGGTTCACAGTAATGAAACACCACGTGCTGCAGCACCGAGCTGCGTCTCACTGGGATAAAACCCAGTTTCACATCAAGGAGACACACACAGCCCCAGCATGCAAGCACAGTTTGCACCAGGACAAGTTGGATATAGCATCTGTGGGGTTGTTTCAGTGCAGGGACTTCAGCGCAGTCCAAATCCTCCATGAGTGCAACCAAGAGACCCACAGCAGAATGCAAGGCAGCTCATTCCATAGCAAACCCAATCAGTTAAAAACAAAAACAGAAATTTGGAGGCTCTGAATGTGACGTTCAGACAGAGGATGCGCTGAACTCCTGCAGATGTACCCAAAACCATCCCTATACTCACCACTGGCACTGTCACGGGCTGCTTTGCCATTCCTCCATAGGTCACCATGGTCCCTTTGGGTCTGCAGGAGGTACAAAGCCATGGGTTGCCTATGATCCCCAAGGTGCAGCTCTCCCCTATTGCACCCCCACCCACGTGCCCTGTTCTGGAGCAGGCTCTGAGCCCACCCCTCAGCCCAGCTCACTGCAGGTGCCGCAGCATCTCCGTCGTGCTCCTGCCTCCAACGCAGTTCAGGGCAAGCCGGGGCTTCGGGATGCTCTGCAGGAAAAAAGAAGGGAGCCCTTCATCAGCACTGTGCAGAGAGCTCCACTAAGCCCCATTCGTATTAATGGCTGGGGAATATATATGAGGCGATTAGTGAGGGCTTAGAGAACTGTATCTATTCCCAGTGACTTACAGCCCAGATGTCATGCTGCCTGCCCTGACTCACAATTGCTTATTGCACATTTTCCTTTTTGCTTCCCCTGCAGCTCCACTCGAGGTACAGAGCTGTGGGGCAGCCTCTCGGATGGCTCCACGCTGAGGTACCTTAAATATCTCCTTCATCTCCGGCTTCCTCAGCGCATCCTCTGTCACAACGTGGTCTGCACCCAAGGCCAGCAGCCTCTCCACCAGCTGGGAAAGGTCGGGTCTGGAGGGAGAGAGGCCTTGTGAGGCAGAGATCACTTCCTCCTGCTGGAACAGAGCTGAGGGACAAAGGACCACAGGGATCACTGATGCCAACCCCTGGCTCCACATAGCACCGTCCCAAAGCCAAACCCTCTGATGTCTCACAGCAGTGTCCAAATGCTTTCTGAGCTCTGGCAGCTGTGCCCACTGCCCCATGGACGGACTGTTCCATGCCCACCACCCTCTGGAGCAGAACCTTTCCCTAACCCCCACCTGTCTGTCCGCTCACAGAGCTCCACGCTGTTCCCTCAGACAACAAGGTGTGTGACCTTGTCATAAAAGAAGATTAAGTTCATTAACCAGGACCTTCCCCTCATGAAATTGTGTTGGCTGTGACCGACACCGCACTGCCTTCCACGTGTTTCTCAATAACTCTCAGAATAATCTCCATAATTTTGCCAGGCACTGAAGCGAGCCTGGCAGGCCTGTAATTACCTACGAAAGCCCCAGTGATGCACAGACTACACAAATGAACCACAGAAAACCGAAATAAAACAGAACCCGATTGAGTCTTCACCACCTCCTCTGGGCTGAGCATGCCCACACTGTGCCTCCTTCCCCTTCTCCCACCCCACAGCGCTCACCTGTCCCTCACCACATTGATGGTCCTGATGCCCATGGCCTTTGCAATCTGGATGACAGCCTGCCCCACGCCGCTGTTGGCCGCGTTCTGGATGACGGAGTCCCCTGGGGAGCACAGGTTTGGCACAACCACGTGAGCTCACGCCCCCCTCCCTCCTGCGTGACCCCAGCACACAACATACCTGGCGCCAGGCTCTCGAAGTCGGTCAGCATGCGGAGTGCTGTGCAGGGGTTGATGCTGAGCGTGGCAGCACACAGCACTGGGATGTCACTGGGCACACGCAGCAGGTTGTCCTCGGGGAGCACGGCGTGTGTCCGCCACGTCCCTGTGCAGCGGGGAAAGGACAGCACTGGGACACCTTGCACTGCACCCTAACTCACACTGCTGCAGCACTGCCGTGCGTTGCGTGGGGGTGAACATCATACTGCAATATATTAAGCCTTTTCCTCAACGGGTAGAGCCAGAACATGTATGTAAGTAAAGAAAGAGAAAGCCTGAAACAACGTGCAGGATGGATGTACTTGTATCTGATTTAACCCCTATCATCCATTTACTTTTTTTTCTTTTTTTTCCCCTTTATGTTTAAAAATATCACATTTGGATCTTAACTAGATGGCTTTCGGTCTCCCATTAAGTGAAAAAGCCTTTTAAGAAGAAATAGGGAAGGAACAAACTGTTACATTAAATGGGAACTGACAATTTCTCTGGCCATTGGCTGTCGGAGTAGCACGAGAGGCATTTGTTGGAAAATAAATTTCCAGGCTTTCCCATCAGAGCACTATTAGGGAGGAAACTGTAATGAGACAGAACTGCCCTTGCACAGGTTAAACACTTTATCCTATGTCTTTACAGAGGCCATCAGCAGCTGTGACAAAACACGCTTCTTTCCAGAGAGCAGATTGCTGTGATGCTCCATAATAGTGCAGAAGGGCCATAAAGGCTTTGCCATATAGAAAAGTAAATGATTTCTGAATTAAAGCTGAGCACACACTTTCAGCACACAGCAGTGGGCGCTGGAGAGATGGAGGCTCTGCATCCCCAACCTTCCCCCAGGCAGACTGCACCCAGGGCCCATCCCCAGACTCACCAAGCCCAGCATCAGCAGGGATGATCCAGTCCCCAGGACTCAGCGTCACCACGCCAGGACCGACCTCCAGCACGCGCCCAACGCCTTCATTGCCTGGCACAGCTGGCAGTGGGGCCAGGAGGGCATAGGTGCCTGCAGGGAGGAAGGTGAGAGCCACGCACAGAGCCAGGATAGGGACTGATGCACAGTGTAGGCAGCAAGAAACTACCTTGGATCATGTTGATGTCAGCCGGGTTGATGGGCGCTGCCAGCATCTTAATGAGGACATCTGAGTGTCCCAGTGCAGGCAGCTCCAGCTCCTTCAGCCTGGTGGGGACACAGTAATTGCAGAGAGATTCATTCCTGTATTACCTCTACAAAGCATCAGCCATAAGCAAAGCAGCACTGTTTCCCCATCTACGTTGCTACAGACTGGTCTCATCCAGCAAGAAATAAAATCTCAATATCTAACAGAGCACCTGCACTGCTCCTTCCAGCCTGTTCCCCTGCTCACAGCATTGCCTCACATCATAGAATCACTGATGTTGGAAAAGACATCTCAGATCGCTCAGTCCAACCCCCATCATGCCCACTAACCATGTTCCTCAGTGCCACATCTCCAAGTTTCTTTGAACACCTCCAGGGACAGCGACTCCATCACTTTCCTAGACAGCCTGTGCCAATGTGTTACCTCTCTTTCTGGGAAGAACCTTTTCCTCATCAGTCATATGGACTCAAAAGCACAACCTGCCCAGAGGACACCTTCCAACCCCTTTGCCACCAATGGAAATCCATGGAAAACACCCTTACACCATGGCTGGGTGAGGCAGAATCCAAAATTATCCAGACTGAAGATCCTCAAGGCCACCAAGTCAACCCAACCCTCTGAGTGCCACCAGCAAGCCATGCCCCTGCTAGTTGATATCTTCCCATCACCAAACTGCTCAGCCCATTGCTGCTGTGCACAGGGAATTGCCATTCATTTTTTGGCTGCCTTGGGCTGTGCACCTTCCGTGTCCCACTGCCTGCAGATGCATCAAGCAGCATTCACACCACGACACACAGATGGGGACGATGGAGCTGGTGGTTGCCTGACCCACTGCAGGCCAGGGCAAAGTCACCTCCAGGAACCCATTTGAAAGATGAGGGCAATTTGAGCCACATTTAACAAGTGAAGGAGGTGGCTGGACCCGGTGCTGCCAATTTTCAGGGCAGTTATTTGCTGCAATTATGTGCTGCTAAATGTGTGTCATTAGAACAACCCACTGAATTTCCTTCACAGCTTGTCCTGAGCTGGCGACGTGGTTTTCCCTTTTCCCCTTGAAATTGCCTGGGTGATGGATGTGGAGACAACTCAGATTCTGAATGTTTAAGATATGGGCAGCAGCCCAGTGTCAAGCTGCTGTGGAAAAACCTTTTTATTATAAAATAAAAAAATATGGAGGGATTTTTGGCCAAGGCTGCCAAAACCCAACGTTGTGCAAGAAGGCATTGTGCAAGGATGAGGCTGTGTCATTTGGAATGGGTTTGAGGGCTCATCTCACCCTGCCTGAGCTTTAGGGGAAGTCGGATCTGTTTCCAAACATCTGCAATAAGACACAGAGAGGTTCACCCATCACGAGGTGGGTCTTGCACAAGCAGCAGGGTGAGGACGGCTTCTCCTGCCCCAAATCTCAGTGCTGCTAAACAGTGTGGCACAATTAAATGGTCCAAAGAGAAATAATCATCTGCTTGCCTGCCCTAAAGAGTGGTTTGGGTTCTGCATGCACCCAGATCATGCATTTGCACCTCCCATCATCCTGTGCAAACTGAAATAGCTAGCTGCATCTGCACATCGCCAGCATTTCCTCTCTTGAAAAAGAAAGCAGAAAAAACTTCCCTCCTCTGAGCCTTTCTGGCCATAATTTGAAGAGAAATAAACCTGTACTGCTGTTGTGCCTTGGGTGGTGCAGCATCTGCAGGAACCCCTACCTGCAACCCCAGGAAACACTCTCACTCCTTACCCTGCGTACTCAACTGGGGTCAAAGTGGGGTGCAGCAATGCAGGCTTCCCAGGGGATACTGAGGAACTGGGGGGCTGCCCCTATCCTGTGTGCTGCCCAGGGGCTGAGCTATCCTGGGACCCCCACACTGTGCATCCCCAAAAAACTCCACATCACCCCTATGTTTACCCCCACCCTCTACCCCTTCCCTGCACTGCCATGCATCCCCACCTCGACACCTGCTGTCCCCATTACAATGCACCCCTTATACACTCACCCCTGCATAGCTGCACCCTCTTCAATTATCCCCTGCCATAAACCCCCAAACATCTGAACTCCTGATACCTGCACCCCATACAATACACCCCCCTTGCAATGCAGCTCTCTATACTTGCACCCTTTTGCATTGCACCCTCTCATATCTGCACCCCCTTCAACTGCACCCCCCCATATCTGCACCCCCTGCAATGCACTCCCCCATATCTGCATCCCCCATACCTGCACCCCCTGCAATGCCCCCCCATAACTGCACCCCTTTCAATTGTAACCCTCATATCTGCACCCCCTTCAATTGAACCCCCCACATCTGCACCCCCCGATATCTACATCCCCTTCAGCAGCACCCCCTATATCTTCACCCCCCATATCTGCACTCCCCATATCTGCACTCCCTTCAATTGCACCCCCATATCTGCACCCCCTGCAATACACCCCCATATCTGCACCCTTTCAATTGCATTCCCCCATATCTGCACCCCCTGCAATGCACCCCCCATAACTGCACCCCCTTCAATTCCGCTCCCCATATCTGCATCCCCCCCTATCTGTACCCCCTGCAATGCACTCCCCCATATCTGCACTCCCCAATATCTGCACTCCCTTCAATTGTACCCCCTATGTCTGCACCCCCTGCAATGCACTTCCCCATATCTGCACCCCCCCATATCTGCACCCCCTTCAATTGCAAACCCTATATCTTCACCCCCTTCAATTGCACCCCCTATATCTTCACTCCCCCATATCTGCACCCCTTGCAATGCACTCCCCCATATTTGCACCCCCCATATCTGCACCCCCCTATATCTGCACTCCCCCATATCTGCACCCCCTTCAACTGCACTCCCTATATCTTCACTCCCCCAGATCTGTACCCCCTGCAACGCACTTCCCCATATCTGCACCCCCTTCAATTGCACTCCCTATATCTTCACTCCCCATATCTGCACCCCCTTCAATACACCCCCTATATCTTCACTCCCCCATATCTGCACCTCTTGCAATGCACCCCCCCATACCTGCACCCCCTACAATACACCCCCCATATCTGCACCCCTTCAATTGCACCCCCCATACCTGCACCCCTCCCATAACTGCACCCCGTTCAATACATCCCTTACAAATCCCCCCTCTCCCTCCTTACTGCAGGACGTCCGCCGGCTCCCCGTGCCGCTCATAGATCAGTCCCTTCGGGGTGTTCCCGGCAGCGGCACAACGCGCCCGCACGGGATGAACCCGCAGCCCGCGCAGCACCGCCGCTACCGCCCGCTGCATTCCGGCCCGGCACAGCGCGGCCGCCGGCGGCGTCACGGGGGCGATCCCACCCCCACCGGGTCGGTCCCGCCCTCGCCTGGCCTTAAGGCGGCCTCGAGTCTGGCAGGGCAGCGCTGTAATGGCAGGCTGTGCCGTTCCCGTCCCCGGTCGGGATGGACTGAGGAGCATCGCGGTGGGGCTGTTGGTGTCCTTGTGCACTGCAGGGAATTGGAGCACGTGGCCTTTAAGGGTCCCTTCCAACTGAAACAATTCTATGATTCTACGGAGTATCAGACCTTACCGTGCTATACCGTACCTTACTATACCATGCCTTGTGATGCTATTTGGTACCTTGCCATAAATGTTGATGGTAATACCTTACCATGCCATACTGTGCCATGCCATGGCTTACCATGCTATGCCATGCCTTATCATGCTATGCCATGCCATGCCATACTATGCCATGCCATACGGAACCACAGAATGGCCAGGGTTGGAAGGGTCCTCAAGGATGATGAAACTCCAACCCCCTGCCACATGCAGGGCCACCAACCTCCACATTTAACACCAGCCCAGGCTGCCCAGGGCCCCATCCAACCTGGCCTTGAACACCTCCAGGGATGGACGGGGCATCCACAGCCTCTGGGCAGCTGTTCCAGCACCTCACCACTCTCACAGCAAACAACTTCCCCCTGACATCCAACCTCAATCTGCCCTCCCTCAACTTCAAACCGTTTCCCCTTGTCCTGCTGTTATCTCCCCTTTCAAAGACTTGATTCTCCTCCTGTTTGTAGGCTCCCTTTAGGTACTGAAAGGCTGCAATGATTCACCCCGCAGCCTTCTTTTCTCCAGGCTGAACAAGCCCAGCTCCCTCAGCCTGTCCTCATAGTGGAGGTGCTCCAGTCCCCTGATCATCTTTGTTACCATACCATGCCATGCAATGCCTTACTATGCTATGACATGTCTTACCATACCATACCATTCCATGCCATGCCATGCCACACCGTACCTTGCTATTCCATTCCATTCCATTCCATTCCATTCCATTCCATGCCATGCCATGCCATGCCATGCCATGCCATGCCATGCCATGCCATGCCATGCCATGCCATAGCACCCTCTGGCCCTGTCTGTTTGTGCACTGGTGCATTTTGTCCCCAGCAACCCTTTCCCTTCTCCCTGTCCCATCCCCAGCCCAAAGCACTTGTGCTCCTTCCATGCACAAAGAGCAGCAAGATGCTCATTGCATGGTTATTTAAAACAACAGACGACGCCTGAACCAGTGCTAAGAAAAAAAATCCTAATAGTAATTTAATCCAATGTTCGGTGTAATTGTCTTGAAGGAGAGATCTCATTTATTTTTCCAATTAAAGCTGATTACATTGGGGGGGAAAAAAAAGGGAAGTGAAGATGCTGCGTGCGCTTCTCATCTTGTCACTGCAGAACTAACAGTGGCTTTTACAAATAAATTCTTCTTGTAAAAATAAGTTCCTCTTATGAAAAAAGAACTGAAAATCAAGGGCAGCTCAGTGGGAAAGCTGAAGTGAAAGGCCAGTGTCAACTGGCATTGTGTAATGGTACTAAATAGGTAATAAAAAGGAAAAATAACATTTTGGGGTGTGAATTCCATGACTGGAGGAGGGTTCAAGAGGAAGGGAAAGCCCTGGTGCTGGGAAAGAGCCTCCGTGAAGCAGCTGATGAGGACTTTTGTGCCTTGCTGCTATTCTGGGTGAGGTTTGGAAAGGAGAGGGAGCTTTCAGCTCTGCCAACTGCTGCTCAAGTGCTGCAGAGCACCGACAGTGCTCGTGACACTGGTGCTCATTGCAGGGGCTGCAGGGACACAGCGTGAGCTGAGCAGGGCAGGGTGGCACCCAGGAGCCAACAGCACCTCTGCTGCATCCATGGCTGCTCCATCACATGGGTGGGTACCGATGGGGGTTGGAGGGGTTGGTCAGTGCTGGATGAAAGCCTGGAAGTCCCAGCCTCAGGCCATGGTGTTCCATTGCCCCCCATGCAGCTGAACCCCACCAGGAGAGGCAGTGGGCAGCAGCTGCTCTTTTCTTCCCCACATCATTTTATTTCATGCTTTCGATGGTCTCATTTCCTACTTCCTCACCAAAAACTGGTCCCCTCCACCTGTTGACGTTGTAATTAATTCAATATACACACTTCTCTGTGATTCTCTGGTTTCCACTCTGTCAAATTCATAATTAAGAAAGAGATACACAACAGTGCTGGCACAAGTGGAGTCAGGCTCAGCTTTGTGGGTTCCAAAGCCCATTTCTTTCCCCCAGCTCATAGGATTCCATTTCTTCAGCACAACCCCTTTTCCCCACATCTGGTGAGAGCCCGAGCACAGCTGTGTTCTGGAAGTATGGATGCAGCCATGTTTAAGATGCAGCAATGTGGGTGAGCCTGCACAGTGGGAAGCTTGGGTGCCCACTCTATGTGGCAAAGGGTTAATAACTAATTACTGGAGCAAAATGAGGCGCCTTTCCATAAGGTTCAAAATATACGCATTTGCAAATCAGGGCTGGCAGACTATTTATGATTATTTTGTTAATGTTTCTCCTGTAACAAGCACAATTTCCTGGTGATTAATGGCTGCTTCATCTCCCGGAATTACATTTTTTTTATTTTTTTTTTTCAGGAGAGGCTCACAGAAATTTGCATGAGAGGGGTTTGGGAGTGGTGGGATGAGGATGGGGCTGAGGTGGTGGCACAGACAGAGCTCTGCCAGGAGCTCAGTGATGCTCCCAGCTCCCCTTTGCCTTTTCCTGCTTAAAACCAATGAGCAAAGGTTTGTCTCATCCATCGGCTGATTCGGGTTGGTCACTCGTGTTGATGGCTGGAAAGCAAAATGAGGGCTGGGTTTGGCTGTGCACACCTGGGGGGTGCTTGGCCCAGAGCCCCAGGCCTGCTCATGAATGCTCAGTGGCACCCGGGTGACATTTGCTGTGATTTTGTGCCCGAAACATAATGGAGCACAGATCCAGGGAATCATCTGCTAAGCAGTTCCAGGCAGAAGGTGGCAAATTGGTCAACTGCCTTTTGATTAGACATACCTGAACCTGAGAACACAAAATATATTGAGCTCAAAGAACCACTTCTATAATCTTTAGCTTAGCCCTGAAACCCTCATTTAACCCCTCTGGCAGTGCTGGACCATTCCATAACCCCTTCTGAGTCCTCCACCTAAAGCCACACTCGTGCCCAATGCTCCACACAGCAGCAGCTGCCAGCACGTGGCTGCCCAGGATTAATTTCTGTGCACACGCCAATGGCTGAGCCTTGTGCCTCCAGAACAGCCTGCATTATTACTTTTTTTTTTTTTTTCCTATTCCCTTTGAATTGTTTCATTCTGAGATAATAATAATAAAAGAAAATAATAAAAGAAACAGAGCGCTCAGCAGCTAACTGAGGATTGATGAGTTCTGATCCTCTGCCAATGAGATGAAAAAGGAGGCTTCGCTGGAGCCATCAATAAGGGAAGGAGCAGACAAAGGATCCAGCTGTGCTGCGAGCAGTGGGGACCCAAAATGTCATCGTGGTCCTTTTGCAGGGAGAGAAACACACAAGGATATGCAATATCCTTGCATACATGTACATGTATGCATCCCATACAAGCAGAGACTCCTCTAGGCAGAGGAAAGCCCTTGAGATAGTTCAGAAGAATGCTCAGAAATGAATCAGATCAGCACCTTTCCTGCTTTTTTTAATGTTTCTTCTAAACTTTCTTCCTCCCTCCCCTGCTCCAGGTCCCCACGTCTCCATTCTGCCCCTGAGCACAGCAGAGCCGACGCTTTCCCAATGCTGCAGCACTGTGAGCACAAGCAGTGCTGTCTTGGATGGGAATCCATTGTTCCTGGGGCTCTGCTGGTGCCTCAGCTCAGCCCTGCTCAGCCCAAATGCCCGACGAGCTCTTTGTGCTGCAAACTGCCGAGCGCATCCTTTCTGTGACGGAGTTTGGAAGAGCACCAAAGCAGAGCTGCGAGGAGGGCAAACAGCACCCAAAATCAAATGCAATGAAAGAAAACAAACTGGAAAAGCGGTGTCATCCCCAAAGTAAGAAGTAATTAGGAATGCTGGACAAAGCACCGCTCCGTCCTCCGCTCAGACCAGGCCTGGCAGCACCCAGGGGTGACAGTGGGAAAGCTGAGCACTCCCAAACCCAGAATGGCTCGTGTCACTTTGGATGCCATCAGGGTCCCAAAGCACGTGGGCTGATTCATTTCCCACCTCGCTTTCTTTTAAGGAAAAAAGTCAGTGTTGGAGGAGACAACGCTGTGTTTTGGGGCAGATCCGCTGGGTTGTTGTTCCTCAATCCTTTTCTTATCAAAACCATTTTACTGTTGAAATCAGGAAGGGGCAAATCCACGCGCTTGGGGTTGCAGCTGTGGCCCCGTGTTAAGCACTGCAGCCTGATGGGTGATGCTCTGGAATAGTTTTTGAGCAATTTCCATTGGGAAACACAGGGCAAAGGAGCTGAGTCTGAAGCAACACAGCATAACTCTATGCTCTAACATCATGTCACGCCATGTAACATCCTGCAGCATCTTCACAGCTCTTTCCTCCGGGAGCTCTCGCTCATTCTTTGCCATGCACAGGACCACGAGTGGCTCTGCTGGTTTATTTGGGTGAAGGCACAGAGTTATTTCATCCTTTCAGGCAGTGATAACTCATCTAATAGCCCCATTACATCCGGCCTGACCGCTGGGCGGGATGAGATCAGCTGTTTTGTCTGCTAAGAAAGAGAAGGATTTGGGGCATTAGGAAAAGGCGGTGATTTGAGAAAATAGCGGGGACTTATTAGAGGTAAAGGACTGGATGGTGGTGTAATAGAGAGAGAGATAGAAAAAAGAAGAGGGAAGCAAAGGGGAGGGAGGAGAGGGAGAGAAGGCGGCGTTGGAGAGATAGAGGGACAAAAGCAGAAGATAAAAAAGTGGGGTGCAGGATGGCTGTGCAGTGCTGGGGGATGCACAGCCAGGTTGTGTCCTCATAGCTCCCATGTCCTCACAGGAAAAAGGGAGAAAGTGTGGTGTTCTGAAATAAGCCAAGAAGGACAGGTTTGGGGGAGGGAGTCCCACTCAGTGCAGGGCAGCTCCTGCAGCCCACCCATCCCATGGCTGCTGGGGGGTTGTGGGCCAGCCCTGCTCCATCACTTTGTCCTTATGTGAGTGAGAGGAAAATATCCTCCCCAAAGCACTGCTGGCTCCCACGAGGCTCAAAAGCCCCAAACCCCATCTTCTTGTCCCCGATCCAAAGGAACCCAGAGACGCAGTGAGGACACGAGGGCTGTGTTGCAGGCTGCTGTCACACTGGAGCTGCAAACATTTATCCTTGGAATGGGAATGAGGGTTTCAGCAGAGACCATTTGCAATCACGGAGAGGCCTGCGTTTTTTCTGCAAATGACTGCACTTGAAGAGTGATTACTTCATTTTAGCTCGATTGCTCCTGCAGGCGCTGGGGGTTGATGGCAGCAGGAGATGGGGTGGGGATGGGAAGGGGCCAGGGACCAAACCCAGGGACCAAACCCAAGGCTCAGCACGCATTGGAGCCATGGGGACTGACAGAATGATGGGGACACAGCTGTCCCAAGGGCACTGCCACGCTCCCAGGCCATGTGCTGCTCCATGGCAGGAAAGTTGGCCCACGCCCACGTACAGACAGCACCCAACCCCTGCTCCTTCTCCTCCTCCTCCTCCCTGCAGGGATGAAGGTTCCTGAATGGACCTGGCTGCAGCTTGGTGGTGCAGACTGGTGCATCCTGCTCTGTGCACAGACCTGCAGCTGGCACCAGGCTGGCACTGGGGTGAATCCATGGATGCACAGAGCCACGTGCCAGCTGCAGACCTCAGCGGTGCAGAATTGGGGGGGGGTTTAGCTTTGATTTTGCTGGTTAATGACAAATAGGCTGGGAGAGTGCAGTCCTCCTACCTGGGTGGATTTCACCCCCTAAGGATAAAACAGAAGGACTCGAGGTGCAGCAGCAGCACAGAGCACGCAGAGGGAGGAGCTGAGCTGGATGGCAGAACTCAGCCCCCCCAGCCTTTGAGTAAACATTTTCCTGCTGTGGAGGGTGCAGGCGAACAAGAGCCCTTTCATCCCCTAGCACTGCCACGTCCCTATGGGTCCTGTGCAGATTTTGCCTCTTTTTCTGCCCTTTGGATGCTTTTTTTTCCCCCTTCCATTCCCTTGCTGCACCATCACCCCCCCGTCTGACCCCAGGGATGATGGCACTGCTGGGTGACACCCCACCATTGCCACTACTGCTCCCATGTAGCCGTGCTGAGCATCCCCTGTCAACATCCTGCAACTGTGCACCCCTCAGCAACCATGCAACGCCAAGATGCAACCAAGCATCCCCCAATCTTGCACCCACCATCAACAAATCACCCCACACAACAGCACCCGGGGATTCCTCCTGTAGGCTTTCATCACCCCTGCGAGCGTGCACCCCACCACGCACCCCCAGAACCTCAGCAACCTCCATCCATCACTCACCCCCCCATCTGCATTCCCCAAACCAATCACCCCCTTACAAGCTCGCAACCTCCCCCACCTCCCAACCCCCCGTCACCACGCACCCCCAACCTTACACCCCCCTACACCCCAGCTGCAACCCTCGCAACCGCGTCCAGTCCCGCAGAACCGCTCACCCCCCCAGCGGGGGCTGCACCGCGCTGCCAACTCGCCGTACGGCCGCCAGGGGGCGCCCTCTCCCCGCCCTCTCCCCGCCCTCTCTCGCTGCCCGCGGCGGTGGCGGCGGTGGAGGCGGCGGGGCCGGCGGCGCTGACGTCAGGGCGGCACGGGGCCGCCGCTATTTGAGGAGCGGGGCGGACGCGCGGGCCCCGCTGCGCCGGATCCGGGGGGCCCGCAGGAGGCGGCGGTGGCGGTGGTGTCGGCGGCCGCCCCCGGCCCCTCCGCCCCGCCGCCGCCCTCGCACCATGCGCAGCGCCCGGGCGCTGCTGCTCGCCCTCGCTTTGCGGGTTTGCGCGTTGGACACCGAAACGCCCTCCGGTGAGCGGTGCGGTCGCGGTCCGGGGGGGTTCGGTGCGTGGTTACCCCTCGCTTGGAGTTTGGGAAGGGCGGTGGGTTTTTGGGTAGTATGGGGAAACTGAGGCACGGGGCGGGGATGGGGAAGCGTTCCGGGTCCGGCTGTGTCGCGGCGTTTTGCGGTGTTCGTTCGCCGTGACCGCGTGCGGTGCGGGGCTGAGCGGCTCTGCGGGGAAACTGAGGGACGGGGCTGCGCTGCACCGCTCGGGATGGGGCTGTGCCCGCAGCTCCGGGGATTTCCGCGCCCCGGTGGCAGCTCGCCGTGGAGGGGATTCGCGTCTGAAGCGCTGCGCTTTGGCTGGTTTGGGGGGTCGTTGTGTTTTCCCCCGTTTGGAGCGGGGTTTGGGGCTGGAGGTGCCGCCCCGACCGAATTCGGGTTCAGCCCGCTGCCCCACGCGGTGCCCTTCCGACGGACCGGGGATGCTGCGGTTCGGCTCCGCAGCGCGCGGGGCTCTGTGTGCCTCCCCCCCGTCCCCTATGGGGCCATTATTCCATCCATCCCATCGTTAATTTCAATGTCTGCTCCGCTCTGGGACGCCCACCCTGTGCCCGCGGGATGCACCGCGCTCCTCTCCGGAGCGCACAAACTTCAGCGGTTCGTTCCGATCACGCCGTTGCTGAGCTGTCGGCATTGCGCTGCTCGCAGCGGGGGCTCTGGGGGGGGGGGCATCGCCTCCCTGTCAGGTGCTGCAGGGCAGCGGGCACCTGCTGCTCGGCTCCTTGGTGTGCGGAGCTATAGAGTGTGCCGAGCTGCTCGTTTTCACCTCCTCAAAGCTTCGATGCGGAGGTGCTCCCCGGGATGCACCGCTCGTCCCCATTGGGGGCTCTTCCAGCAGCATCCCGAGCATTCAGCGGCAAGAAAATATTTGGTTTTGGGATCATTCCTTTAGGAGAGGTTCCCACACTCCCAAAGCGGCCTCAGGACGGTGGCATTGGGGTGGGCTGGGCGAGGGGGGGTGAGGATTGGTTTGGCCTCTCCTCTGACCCCGCATTGTCTGCGCCGAGTGAATGGGAGCGGCCGCGTTCCCTTTGTCGGGTTTGGGGTCGGGGAGCGGAACAAATGCGGCCGCGTCGCTCTGTAACGGCCGCGTCCTCATCACGAGATAATGGAGGTGATGGAGCTTCGCATCCCTGCGCTTTGTCGGGACCCCCGGGGGCTGGCCTGGGTTTGGGGCTGTGCTGCTGGCAGCTGGGATGGGTTTATTTTTTGCCCTTCTGCCTTTTCTTGTTGCGTTGTGAGGAATCTTTTCCTTGGCTGCTGTTCCATCTGCGTTTCTTTGCTTTTTATGCCGTGCTTATTGCTACAGCAGCAGGTAATGATGCAGACCCCTCGCAGGGTCCCCGCATCCCAGGATGCTCCAAAAGCTCACTCTGCTGTCCTTGGGATGCAGCACCCTCCTCCCATACCCCCTGTTCCCATCTCTCCATATTCCCCTCTACCCAGCAGCACTGGGGCACGGAGGGCTTTGCTGGTGGAGGTGAAGCAGAGCTGGGGGATGTCAGAACTCGGTGCTGTTTTTCCTTCCCCCCTCCCCCAGTGTGTGTGCTTTGCTTTTGCTCCGGTGCTGCTCTCCCTGGTTGTTTTCCTGGGCTGCAGGCAGTGCTGGACCTGCCCCGCCGTCCTGGTGAGTCACCTCCTGGCCCGCGCTGAGCATTTTTTCCCTTATCCAAACTAAGGCAAACCTTCCAAATCTCAGCTTCCCGAGGAGCATTTCCTGCTCGTAGCCAGCAGGATCCAAGCCCTGGAAATCAAAGGCTCTGACCCCTGCCTGGGCAGCAGCAGCCCCCCTATTGCCAGCCAGTGGAGACAGTGTTTTTCCTCCAAATTGAGTGTTTTTTTTCCCCCACTTAGCACCAGGAGGGAGCTTGCTTTGCTCACAGCCATTTTTCAGCACGCTTTCCAGAGCCCTGAGAACCACTCCCCCCTGGGCTCTGCTCCCTCTGCCTGCTGGTGGCACCCCTTAAAGGTCCCCTCCCAGCTGTTTGTAGCTTTGCTGCTGGTAGCCACAAAGGGGTTAAGCAGCAGGAGCAGGTAAATCCCTTCCGCATGCTCGGAGCGGGGCTGGGGAGAGCCTTATCAACACAGCCCTGCCATCTGCCTGCTTAAACCTCCATAAATAAGCTTTTTAATAATCTATTATTAACATGCACTATAATTGTCTTATTAGACGTGTCTGGGAACCTTTCGTTGCTGCGTGATTAAATGTCACATTCCCAACCCTTCTCCTCCTCCTCTCCCAAAGGCAGTCGGAGGCTTTGCTGTGCAGCTGCCCCTGAGCACCATTCCTATCCCCACAGCATTTGCTGGAGCATTTGCCCCATGCTGTGGCACTCGCCCAGTCCCAAAGCAGTGATACTGGGGAACCTGAGGCTTTTCTCTCTGGGGTGAGGAGGATTCCCAGTGCTTCCCCCCCCCCCCCCGGGGCTGATCTCCTCCTTGGCAGCCTTCAAATAAACCCATCCTGGAGACAGAGCACTCTCTTTCCGCTGCAGATGGCCTCTTGGAGCCCTGCTCTGCCGCTGCCTGGCAGAGCTGCTGTTGGTTTCAGTGCTGGGACACATCCAGATGAGGGTCAGGGAGGTGCTGGGCATTGGTGCAGCTGCGGGGCATCCTGGGGACACGGGGCTGAAGGGTGGCTGTGGGCAGGAGGAGGAGGGTGAGGGCTGGCAGGCACCAGAGGCCCTTCCCCATTGCTGTTCCAAGGGCGCTGGTGTTTGCAGAGCCGTTTCCTGGTGCACGGATCCAAAGTCCAACACTGCTGTAAAGCTCAGGGTCAGCCCCGTTCCCACCCACCGGGCTGGTGCTGGAGGCACACAGACCCACTGGATGCTGGCAGCTACTAGCACCGTTCCTGCTGTGCACCGTAGGGTGCTGAGCACCGACTGCTCTTTGGCTGTGCTGCGTTCCCAACAGCAACCCGGCTTCTCTCAAGTTCTGGCTTGGGTCGCATCCTGGAACAAGCGCAGGAACGTCGGGTTTTAATTCCCACCCGAAGCAAAGCTCAATGGCTGCGTGTCTCCGAGCCGTCCCCCATCTGCCCGATCCTAAAGCTCAGGAGCAGATATCCGATCCCAAAACTGAACTGCGGACATCCCCGGCGCTCCGGGCGCTGCGCCGTACGCGGCCGCCAGAGGGAGCGGGGACAGCGGCCGCTGCAGCAGCGAAGTCCCGGTGCGTGGGGAACCGGCGTGGAGCGCAGAGCAGTGCGGTGCTGTAGATGGAAGGGCGTAAATATTGAGGCCGGAGCGATGCTCTGAATCTTCGCTTTGTGATGTAGCTTGAAAAAGAGCAGGGAATTGCCCGTCGCGGGGTGGCTGCGGCAGTGCAAGCCTCACCCTTTGGGCTGTGTGACCCCAGCAAGCTGAGCTGATTGCCCCGACCCCTCTGTGTGCGTGAGCTCTGGTGTGACATCATTAACTTAATGAGGACTGTGGCTTGAGCTGCTGTTTGAGCCCCTCCACCTCGACAGCACGAGGGGACTGCGGTGACCTGATCGTGGTAACAAGGCTGCTGTCCCTGCAGTGCTGCTGGTTTGACCGAGGCAATGGCACGAAGCCCCCAGGCTGTCTGAGCCTCATGTGTGTCCCTGTGCCACAGCCACCCACTGCAGTGATCCCAATTAGTACAGATGGGAGCACGAACTGCTCCAGCCCAGTACTTTGCCTGCCCGCATCCCATCAATGCAGCTGGGGCACTGTGGGGGTGATGGCATCACAGGGGTGATGGCACTGCAGGGATGGAATGATGTGACTCAGCTGCTTCCCAGTGAGGGGCCTTTGGGGGCTGCCTGGGGTCTTCCTGTTGCTGCTGGAACCCGACGCACTGAAGGAGATGGAGCATTACATGGTGGATGAATGGATTGCAGACAAACAGTATTTCCTTGCTTGGGTGGATCTGGAAGTGCCCATGGGACTGTACAGTTGGGGATGCTCTGTGGGATACAGCCATCTGTATAGGGCTGGTGTCTCTGGTCATAGGGTATCCCATATTCCTCATGGGCCCTTATGTGGCTCTGGCAGAGCTTTTGGCTCTCTGGGAACCTCCAAAGACTTTGCTTGGCACAAAGTGAGGCGCCTGAGTGGTGGTGCCTGAGGGGCTCAGCACCAAATATGAAGCATCTGCCGTGTCCTGGGTTGGCTCACTGGGTGCCACGTGGGGCTGCACCCATCAGCAGCAAGCAGATGTACCTCAGTACCCCCTGCAGTTACCTGAATGAATGCTTTTCGCATAAGGGCCAGGTTTGGCTCACCCAGCTGCAGCCAGGCTGGTTGGGTTGCAGGGGACAGACCCCACTGATCCCCATGCTCCTGTGCAGGGGCAGAAGGGGCTTTTCCCAAGAGCTCTCCCCGTGCTGTTCACTTTTTTGGGGGGTCTTATTTTCAGCCTAACAGCCGCCTTCTGCTTCCCCTTGCTGTGTGATAACATTCCATTGATTTTGTTTCCCAGCTGACAGCAGTCCTGCTCCTACCCTGTGTTAACAATCTCAAAGTGAAGCAGCACATCTCCGTGCTGGAGAATTTCTGGTTTTATCAGCATCACTCACTGGGTGAATCCAACTTTTGCTGCCCGGTGTCTGCATCCCCAGCCTCGATGAGGTCCCCACGTGGCCAATCCTCTGCGTGGGAGAAGCTGCTGAGATGCAACAGATTGAGGAGGAAGGAGAAGGGTGAAGCTGTGTGATGGCCAGGATGCACCTGGCACTGCTGTGGTTCATTTCTGCCTCTCATCTGCCTGCCTGCAGCAAAATGCAGGGCTTGGGTTAGAGCTGGGCTTGGTGCAAGGCTGGGGCTCAGTGCAAGGCTGGGTCTCAGCAGTGGTGTTGCTGAGTCCCTGCTGTATGTGAGGAATTGGCTGCTGTGCGTTTGGGAGCAGAGCAGGGCAGCGCTGTGCTGACTGCTTGGCGTACACAGCCCTTCCCAGAGCCTCCTGTTCAGGAGAAAAGAGGAATTCAATTTTTTGACAAATGACACGGACCATTTGCAGAGCAAACCTGGCTCTGTAGACAGCGCTGCGAGCAAAAGGAGGGAGGTATTAAAAGCAATAAATAAGCCGTTGGGAAAGGCAGCGGAGGGCTCCGGTGGCTCCGGATTTACAGTGTGATCATAGCAACACCTGGAGCTGCCAGCCTGTGCTTTGCAGTGGGACTGCTCCTGCTCTGCATGGCTCTCAGGATGCACACGGAGCAGGGAGCCTTCAGCACAGGCATCCATTGATACCAGGGGGCAGGAAAGGCCAGATCACCTTTTTTTGCCATTTTTCTCCCCCCCCACCCAAAGAGCAGGAGGAGCAGAGCTGCCTGCCTGTCAGCCCTGAGGCTTAATTGCACTGTGAGCAATCGATAACTCCAGGACCGTGGGTTTCCAAAAGCCTGCCTTTGTTTTTCTTCCTTTAGTGCAGAAGAGGCAGCCCTGACTTCGTTAATTAAGTGACGGTTCATTATGAAAGTGCTCGTATTGCAGCTCATTAGCCCACAACCAGCCCCATACACATTGCCTTTTCCCTGCACTGCATTGCATCCCTGCCCTGTTTCCTATGGGACCTGGGAGTGCCGCAGCATCTCAGCACCGGGCTCTGAGTTTTGGGTCCCAGCAGTGAGGGCTTTGCAGGTGGGAGCCATCAGGAGGGTCTTTAGCAGCCCAGATGGATGACATCTGCAGTTGCTGCTGGATAGATGTTGTTCTCCCAGCCCTGTGCCAGGCGCTGGGGTTATCAGGCGTAAGTGACTTATTATGCAAATCCTCTGTCTTAATATCTGGCTATTCTCTCCCTGGAATTGTATTGGCTAAACCCCATGCGTTATTGGAGCTGCTAATGTTTACGCATTAGCTTCTTTGGCTAATATACAAGGCTTCAAGTTGCAAATTGACGTTTCTTACAGCTGAGCAAATTATTTTTCTATTAAACGCAATATTTAAAATGATTTGGAGAAGCAAAACAAACTACTGGCAGGAATCTTAATGTCGCTGCTTTCCATATCCTTCTAATCAGCTTTTATCGGGTCCAGGAAATGAGTACTTTTTTTTTCTATTTTGCCAAAGTGGGCAATGAAGAGAAGCAGGGATTGGGGTTGTGGCAAGATCTGATGTGTGTGTTGCACTGAGCAGTGAGTGTGGCTGTTGTGTTCGTGTCCCAAGTGCTCATCTCCCTTTTGCTGGACTCAAGGGGCTTTTAAGCTACGGAGGCTCCAGTTGGGGAGATTTGGGGCTGGGGCAGCACTGGAGCAGAGGTGCTGCAGTGTGGGGCGTTGTGCACCAGTGGGGTCGGGAGGAGGGATGCTGCAGTGCATGGGCTGAGCTGCTGCAGGGAGCAGAGCGAGCTTGCAGGATGCAATTCCCAATCCCCCGCGTCTGCTGCCTGCACGTGGGAGCTTCCTTCCAGCAGAGCCTGGAAATAGCACAGCCGGGTGCTGCTGTTGGGCTGGGAGCTGTGTGGTGCTGTGTGCTTCTGGCGAGGGAACGTGCAGCATCCCTGTGTGCTCCTGGGTGTCCCTGCTGCTACTTGGCTGCCCCATCCTGCTGCATGTCCCATCGCTGCCATCTCCTGTTGAGGCTGGAGGGAACCTGGTGCCAGCTGGGGCTGGCAGAGGGGCATGGGAGTGGGGGGGTTCCAGACCCACAGCATCATTGCCTTGTGTTTAAGAGCAGAACCGAGAGCATCTTACTCAGGTGTACATGGGAGAGATGTTGGCTGCTGCATTAACCACAGCTCGGGGCAGCCTGCATTTGTGGCACGGCCCTATTGTAAAGCCTCTCTTTGATTGAGGTTGATGCAGCTGTGAGACGCCGTGTTGGGTCCCCATCCACACACATCCCTGGGCTGCTCCATAACAACAAGGAGAAGCCCCTGGAGTTTTGTCCCACAGTGTTAAGCAGCAAAGGGCATAATTAACATCAAGGCGAGAGGAGCACCGCCTCCATGCATGGAAGAGGTGGGCAGGCTCTGCTCTCTTTTCCTCCTTCCTCTGCATGGATCTGTCGTCTCTTCCCTCTCCATCCCCTGGGTTTCGGGGGCTGTCAGCTAATTTGGGCTGCTCCAGCATCATCTGGGATGCTCAGAGCTGTTGGCACCAGGCAGTCGTGCCCACGCTGATATTTTAATCTGCTCTTGCTGCTTGCTTCTCACCTCCTCCAGCTCTTGGAGCTGCTCCTTCCCTGGCACTGAACCAAGGCAGGGGCTGCTGCGGGGGCTCTGTGTTTCCGTTCGTAAGTTTTTAGGAAGCATCTGGGACCCAGAGCGGCTCCTGTGGAGCACGAACTGCTGCCAGCATCCTTTGGGTGGATAAAAACCATCCTGGTGCTTGCAGGTGGGGATTTTAGGCTGCAGGGAAGCCTTGCCTTGCTTGCAAGCATGAATCACATAATGGTCTGGATTGGAAAGGATCTCAAGGATCGTGAATCTCCAGCACCCCCCGTCACATGCAGGGCCACCAACCTCCATGTTTAATATCACACCAGGCTGCCCCATCCAACCTGGCCTCAAACACCTCCGGGGACAGAGCATTCACAGGGCACGTTGATAAACCCTAAATTTTGGGGAGTGGCATGAAGGTATCTGGCTCTGCACCTTGCTGGTCCTTCCCAACACAAGGTGTTCCCTGATGCTCTCACAGCTGCTGGAGGACACTGGGTTGGACACTGGGATGCGGGGATCTGGGAGCTCAGGTGATGCCATGCAGTGTGGAGGAGGGGCTGTGCAAGGAGGGCGGTGAGGATGCTCTGTGGGAGCAGAGATGGGGGATCCTTCACTGGGGCACAGGGCTCTGCCAGCTCCACGTGCCTCCCAGAGCCCTGTGGCTCTCTGGGATGGGATAAATCATCCCCACAAACACATTTCTCCCTTTTCAAATACCCACTCAACAGGCTTCAGAAGGAAAACATACACTTTTTTTTTTTTCTCCCCTAAAATCACTTAGAGATTTCCAACGCTTTTGCATTTTTTCCTTTCCTTCGGGGGAAAAATTGATCACATTTCTGCTTCTCCTTCCCATTGGGAAGCTGAGCCAGGTGGTGGGTGCTGTCAGATCCGGAGATGCTGTGATGGGAAGGAGCTGGGAGTGCATCCACACACAGCACTGCCATGCAGGGCTGGCACAGCACAAATGAGCCTTTTAGTGAGAGGCTCTGAGAAAGCAGGCGGGCTCCGTTCCTCGGTGCTCTGAATGGGAGAAGATTTGCTTTTAGTCCTTCTAAAAGAAGTTTCCCATTCTTGTGGTTCTGGGGAGGAAAGAAAGCTCGATGCTGAGGCTGGAGTGCTCCCCAGTGCTTTAAACACTGAGTGTAAAGGGAGAGAAAAGCTCAGTTCTGTTCTCATACATGTTAAGTGTTGGGAAGAATGATTTTGTGCTTATCTTGCAGTAGTGGGCTTGGTAAGCTGGCTGTTTTGGTTCTCTTTGGAGATCTATGAGATCCCTGCCCTCCAAGCCCACATACCCCAGCACTGGGAGGTTTGAACAGTGTAATTTGGGGTTAAAGTACAAAAAAAAAACCCCACAAGTGTCACCCTGACCTGTGCTCTGCTTTCCCACTGACCCATCTGGGGGACGTTTGCCTTTCTCTTCCTGTTTGCTCAGGGCTTTCCTAATGTGCTTGCCCTCACCAGCCCAGGGGGCTTAATTCCCCCTGGAGCCCCATATTTGTAATCAGTGGTTTTAGTAAAACATTGGGGGCAGTGTTAATGAGGCAGCCTGCAACAGCTCCCCGGATCTCATTTTCCTGGGGGAGGATGGATGGATGGATGATGGATGGATGATGGATGGATGGATGGATGGATGGATGGATGATAGATGGATGGAGAAGGGATGGATGTGGAGCCCTACAGACCACAAATATGCAGCTCTTGGCTTTGGTGCAGCTTTCAGCTTTGCTCTTTGCAAAGGGAAAGAAACAACTAACCGTGCTCAGAGGTGACAGCCTGTAGCTGGGGGTCCAGCAGTGCAGTTGCTGCTGTTGCTGCTGGAGGTCTTGTCTGAGGCTTGGCTCTGTTTGTGGCAGCAGCGTGCAGATCTGCTGGGCCAAAGCGAGGTCTGTGCAGTTGTGGGTTCTCGTGCAGTGGCTGCAGTCAGTGCTGTTTTGTGGGGGAAATTCCTGTTTTAGTAGCAAGCCTCTGGGAAGTGAAGCTGTGACCTTGTTCTTGTGCTGCAGCTCGAATCGGATCGTGGACTCATTTAAGTTGAAAAGACCTCTGAGGTCATTGAGTCAGCTGTGACCTCGCTGGGGCTGAGGCCTGGCAGCTCATCTCACTGCATGGGAGAGGAGGGGGGGAGAGGCGTGGGGCAGCTTTGCTCCTGTGTTTGCAGGAGTGGGAGCTTGAGGGGATGGCTGGGTGCACCTCAATATTTTGTAGGGTGCAACAGCATCCATCCCAGCTGGGCTTCTGGGGACAGAGCAGCTGCTTCCCAGGGCTGATTTGTGTGTCTGTCTGTCTGCAGCGGGCTGCACCTTCGAGGAGGACGACGATCTGAACCAGTGTGAGTACAGCCAGGGTGAGGATGATGACTTCGGGTGGGAGTTGGTCCGCAGCTACATGATGCCACATCTGACGGCCGACCTGCCCCACGGTGAGTCCCAACCCCAAACCCAGAGCTGGTCACACGCCTGGGACGGGAATTGCCCCTGGGTTGACTTGGTTCACCCTCCATCTCGTGGTTGGGATGCTGCTGTGCCCCACAGCAAGGTGTGTTGGTCCTTAATGTGGACCTGGGGATGTCACAGTTTGGGGATACGGGACTTGAGGCTGTGCAGCAGGGAGGTGTGCCCCCAGTCTGGCATTTCCTTGCAGCAGTGCCAGGATGGCACCCAAAATCCCTCCTTAAAGGCACCTCTGCTCTTTCCTTTCTGCTGTATTTGGTGGCTAGTGAGAAATTCCCATCTCCAGGACTCATGGGAAAGGGAGCAGTGTGCTTCTGGCTCTTGTGATACAGGCAGATGCTCGTGGCTGTGAGCTGCAGGCAGCCCTGATGTCTCAGGAACTGTGAGAGGAAAAATGGAGATGGAGATTTTTCCCTTCTCTTTTAAAATCACATCACTTTGAAGCCACTCGTTCTTACTTTGTGGGTCTGGTTCCTTGCTCTGATGGCTGGGATTGGAGACCACTGTAGGACCCTCCCTGGGCAGTGCCCTGGGTGACATTTGGGGGTTAGGGGGGTTGGCACATCCTGGACACCCAAAGCAGTGTTCTGCTGCAGGAATAATTACAGATAATGGAAATAATTGCTTTAAACTGAGCTAACCTAATTTGTTCTTTGATGGGGCTTTTACCTGGGGGCAGCAAGATGGGAAGCGGAGCTGGGGAGGGGATGCTGGGGGTTTGATGTCAGAGCCTCAAACCTGTAATTGGAGTTTCTGCTCAGTTTTCAGCTGCAATTTAAAAGCAGCAACGAAGCATACCAGTTTGAAGCCAGGGGGCTTGCAGGTGGCTGGAGACTGCAGCATGGCATGGTGCAGCCCACGGGTGTGCAGGGAGGGGGTCCCAACCCCAGCATGGGTCAGTGAGTGGTGGGTGGCACCTGCAGGGCGCTCAGCCCCTTCCAGGGGGCTCCCCAAGTTGCCCCCCCAGCAGAAACACCATCGCACAGCACCAGGATCTCTCCGGGGAGCACTTCACAAAGGAGTCTCGTGGTCTTGGATTAAAATGAGTTTTTCTTGGAGATCAGCCAGCTTTGAGGAGCACAGGATTTATTGGAGCGGATGCTGGCTGCAGGCCACCCGCCTCTACCTTTTTTTTTTTCCCCTCTTTCTTTTTGTTTTCTTGCTGTGTTTGTTTTTCCCTCTCTTTCCATCTTGACTCGTCTCCCTCTTTCTCATAAAGAAGACGGATGGGGCTCTCCCACGTTGCAGTTTTGCTTTTTCAGCTTGTTTCTGGGCTGCAGCCCTGCGGCTGCGGAGCTGCTCTGCCCACACTTGGGCTGAAGATGGGCTGGGATTGCTGGAGTACTGTTGGGATCTGTTGGATGGAGCAGGTGCAGGATGGAGCACGGCTTTGTGAACAGCTTCTTTTGCTAGGTTTGCATTGCAAAGCATTGAAAAGTTTTCCTTCCAAACTCAGTGATATTAAAAAGATCCCTCTGTGGAGCAGTTGCTTCCCTGCTTGTCTCTCCTGCAAATCACACACTGAGCACTGGGGCTTGGAAAATTGACCTTGATTTTGGCTTGATTTTGACCTCTGAGCCTCCAGGTGATGGTGGGGTTGGTGCTGGGGCTCTCTGGGGAGATGCTCAGGGCAGGAGCTGGATGCTGCTGCTCACCTCATGTGCTGCTTTGCTGCCTCTTTGTGGCTCTTTTATCCCCTTTCTGTGGTTTCCTGGGATGAAAACTGAATGAGATGTGAGGCTGGGGAGGGGAGAGGGGCTGCACTGCTCCCAAAACACCTGGTTGGGATCTGAGGGAGGGCTCATGTCCCCACATGGGGAAGCAAGGCTGGGGACCTTGCAGTAGGATTCTGCAGGGACAGGTCCAGGGCTTGCCATACACAGACTCTGGAGGCAGAGGGGATTTTGCAGCTCAGACCTCGGATGCTCCTTGCTGACCACTCTAACCTACCGATGTGCTGTTTTTCCCATTGGGAACACAGCCAGAAACTTATTTCTGTTTTCATTTGAAATGTTATTTAGCGCTTTTAAGGCTCTTCTGCGTCTCCGCAGAGCTGTTGGGCTTCTCCCTGGAAACCTACCTGAAAACTAAATTAAATTACATTGCCCGTGTCCTCCCAGGCAGAGGGGCTGCCTGTCCTGTGGGGGGTGGCTCATTACTCCTGGTGACGAGGCGAGGTGACAGCCTGCAGGGCTGGTGTGTCAATTAAAGCTGACCTTACACTGGATTGAACAGCGGAGGAAGGATTTACCAAACGAAGCACAGCATCGATCAAACTCTCTGCACTAATGGACTCAGTGCTGCTGGGGAGGAAAGGTTTCCTGGTGGGGCTGCAGCCATCCTGGTGGGTCGTGTCCCCTTGAAGATGCCCAGTTCGTGTGAGGCTTGGGAATAATTCCCATTGTGCTTTTTGGAGTGGGTTTTTGCTGTACTGCCAGCGTATGGACAGGGCTCAAAAAACACAGCTGTGATACAGCACTGCGCTCTGGCTGCCTGGCCCCGTGGCTCTGGGATGCTGCAGGGCAGGGATGCAGCCTCTCTGCCTCCTGGGCTTGAAGCAATTAGGATAATTTTTAATTGCAAGGCCTATGGGGCTGCCTGGTGCTCTGGGACTGAGTGCTGCACTCCCCATGTGCTGGCAGTGCCCCACTGCTGCTCCTGGGGGCACCCAGCTGGGGCTCTGCTGCCTTGAGAAATGGGCTGTATTGAAAAACAGCCAGAAACATGCTGAAATTTGGAAAAATACCTGCAAGAAAGCCTGAGGGATGTTGCACCCATCCAACCTATTGCCAGAGCAAGGAGGAGCTGCCAGCCCAGGGCTCTGCGTTTGGTGGTGATGCTGCAGCAGCAGTGCCATCAGACACAGCTCAGTCGTTAAAATAACTCCTTGGGGGTCTAATTTTAGTCTCAGCCTCCTTATTTTTCACGTCCTCTGCTTTTACTTGTGGGCAGGAGGAAGGGCACCGTGTCCTGATGGGAGCCTGGAAGGTCAGGTGGGCTGAGGTTGCTCTCAGAGGTGTCCTGTGGGTTGGTGTGGGACGTCATTGGCTTTTGGTGCAGCAATAATTTTGATGGGGGAAAAAGAAGAAAAAAAAAAACCAAAACACCATGACAGCTACAGAGGGAATAGCCACACACTGGTTTCCTCTCTCTCTGTGAAATGCAGCTGTGTTATCTGAGGAAAATAAGTTTATTTCACCCTGAACGTCTGCCTGGAAGGGCTCGGATGCAGAGTGGCAATGCAGGCTTACGGATACAGCCCCAATTTTTTTTTTTATTTTGGTGATTTCATTTCTTTCCCCTTTTGTTCATTGCCCCACTGGCTCCCATCTCTAAGGATGTGATGGAGGAGGTGCTGTGGTGCAGCACTGCCTTTTCCCAGGTGCAGGTGGGAGCACCCATGAGTGCAGCTCCCAAGCACGTGGATTTCCCTGTGCCTTTGCTGGGCTCACTGGGTGCCCACGGAGCTGCTTGGTGGGAGGACAGTGCGTGGATTCATGTAAATTAAACAGCGGTGAGAACTATTAATTATTAAGGGGCTGCTGTCAGGAAAACAATGGTTGACTTGGATAAATGGCCTGGCTTTGTTAGTTACAGCATGTGCAGTTATTAAAGTGAATGGAATATGAATGATCTTGTCTTTGCCAGGGGTGGGTTAGGGGCAGAGCTGGCCGTGGGACCCCAGTGGCTGCAGGACTCTGCTCCTCCATGGCAGGGTTTTGCCGTGCAGCCTATAGGGTGGGTGATGCATTTTGGGTCCCCTTTGGGTGTTCAGTCCTTACGAGTGAGCATCAGCACCTCTGGTGGCTTTGGGTTGCAGCAGTGCCTGCTGGTGGGGGACCAAAGGCTCGGGGGATGGGGACAGCAGGATGTGGGCATCCCGGTGGGCTCATTACGCTGGTAAGCACTTTTATCCCTAAGGAGCCTGCTGAGCACAGTTTTAAATCAGCAACAACTGCGTGCTCAATGATACGAGAGAAATGAGAATTAAATGGGTCGGGTCAGGGTGGGGGCTCACTGTTGGAGCTGTGGGCATTAATGGGAAGCTGCAGGGTCTGCATCGAAGCCATTAAGGGCTTGGTGGCACGTGCAGTGGGACTTGGTGTCACAGGGGAACCGTCTTCCTCGGCCTTCCCTCATCACAGAATCACAGAATGGCTGGGGTTGGAAGGGACCTCAAGGATGATGAATCTCCAACCCCCTGCCACATGCAGGGCCACCAACCTCCACATTTAATACCAGCCCAGGCTGCCCAGGGCCCCATCCAGCCTGGCCTTGAACACCTCCAGGGATGGACGGGGCATCCACAGCCTCTGGGCAGCTGTTCCAGCACCTCACCACTCTCATAGCAAAGAACTTTCCCCTGACATCCAACCTCAATCTTCCCTCCCTCAACTTCAAACCGTTTCCCCTTGTCCTGCTGTTATCTCCCCTTTCAAAGAGTTGATTCCCCTCCTGTTTGTAGGTTTCCTTTAGGTCCTGAAAGGCTGCAATGAGGTCACCCCATACCCTTCTTTTCTCCAGGCTGAACAAGCCCAGCTCCCTCAGCCTGTCTTCATAGTGGAGGTGCTCCAGTCCCCTGATCATCTTTGTGGCCTTCATCCTCAATGTCCATCTGCTTCCTCCATGTCCCCAACCCAGGGCTGAGTCCAGGCACAGTTGCACGCTCTCCCTCCTCTCCCTTTTCCTCAGGCTCCTACCTGATGGTGAACGCCTCGCACCACGCCGCAGGTCAGCGGGCTCACCTGCTCTTCCAGGCGCTGAGCGAGAACGACACGCACTGCCTGCAGTTCAGCTACTTCATGTACAGCCGTGATGGCCACAGCCCTGGCACCCTCAATGCCTACGTGCGGGTGATGGGGGGCCCGGTGGGCAGCGCGGTCTGGAATGCCTCAGGCTCCCACGGCCGCCAGTGGCACCAGGCTGAACTGGCTGTCAGCTTGTTCTGGCCCAGTGAGTACCAGGTGAGTCCTCCCCGGATCCCCCCATCCCTTACAGACCCCATGTCACCTGCTATAAATGTGCCTTAAAATCCCTTTGCTCAGGAGATGGGGCCAGCTCCAAAGGCTCGGTCCTGGGTTAGGGGACCGCTCCGCCGCGCCTGACCCCTCTGTTCGGTGCCACAGGTCCTCTTCGAGGCGGTGATCTCCAGCGAGCGCCGGGGCTACCTTGGCTTGGATGACATCTTGCTCTTGAATTATCCGTGCTGTGAGTGCAGGTGGAAGTCGGGGGTGCTGCTGCGTGGTGGGTGCTGCTGGGCTGGGATGCTCCTAGGGACTGCGAGCGCTGGGATGCAGCCTTGTGGCATCTGAGTGTCCTGTTGTCACCAGGGTGCTGGACGTCCCATCTCCTTGGTCAGCCCTACCTCCATCACCAGCAGCTCCTGCATTGCTTCAGTTGTCAAAGGGCCTTGGTGAGGTGCAGGCTCCTTGCAGGGATGGAGGTCCTACCCTAGGGGCATCTCTGTGGGCTTCTTGGGAGGGATCCAGGGCTGGGCTGTGCAGATGGGACTTGAGCCCATCCTGCGAGCTTGGCTTCAACCGGGCGAGTTTTGGGGCTGCAGTGGAGATATGAGGCAGACAAGAGCCCCCTTAATACTTTTTTTTGTTCCATGGCAGCAAAAGCCCCTCACTTCTCCCGCCTGGGTGACGTGGAGGTGAACGCGGGGCAAAATGCCACCTTCCAGTGTGTGGCTGCTGGCAAGGCTGCTGAGGCAGAGCGCTTCCTCATGCAGGTGAGATCTGTGCGTGGCAAGGATTCGGTCCTCGAGAGCCACGTTTGGTGGCTGCGAGAGCCACGCTGAGCTCTCCTCCTGCCTTTCTCTCCCCACTGGGCAGAGGCAGAGCGGCGAAGTGGTCCCTGCTGCCTCCGTGAAGCACATCAGCCACCGGCGCTTCCTGGCCACCTTCCAGCTGGACGAGGTGTCCAAGGGCGAGCAGGACCTGTACCGTTGTGTCACCCAGTCCGGCCGTGGCTCTGGGGTTTCCAATTTTGCTGAGCTCATTGTGAAAGGTGGGTGCCCACTGTCATCTCCATGCACTGCGCTCCTTCTCGCTCCTGATTCTGGGGGTGTCAGGGCGCTGAGATTGCATTAACTCACTGCAAACAAGTCAGTACGCAATGGCTCAACATAAAACTGGGACACTGTCTTTCCCACTGGTCTTAGTTCATTGATTATTGATTGCAGTTGAAGGGAATTAATTCATTCCAATGAAACTTTGTGGCACCTTAGTGAGTGCCAGGCAGTGCATCTTCTACAGATAATAAGATTTGGTCATATGGAACCTCGATGCTTCCAGGGCTGTTAGAGAGATGCATGGCATACGGCACGGGCTGACAATTAATGTCTGGTTTGTGTTGAGTACTTCGGTGTCGTTTCCTTATCAGTTTTTCTTGTCCTCTGGGCATGCACGCTCCAGCTTTGGGATGGGGTGAGATGCTCCAGCTGCTTCTCCTCTCTCTTCCAGAGCCCCCAACACCCATCGCACCCCCCCAGCTGCTGCGGGCTGGCTCCACCTACCTCATCATCCAGCTCAACACCAACTCCATCATCGGCGACGGCCCCATCGTACGCAAGGAGATAGAATACCGCATGACCTCGGGGCCGTGGTCAGAGGTGCACGCTGTCAACATGCAGACCTACAAACTCTGGCACCTGGATCCTGACACAGAGTATGAGATCAGTGTCCTGCTGACACGTCCTGGTGAAGGGGGCACAGGGAAACCGGGACCCCCCCTCATCAGCCGCACCAAGTGTGCAGGTGGGTTGGCTCCTTTCTGGGACCTTATTTTGTTATTTTAACCAGCCAAGCCTGACTGCTCTTGATGGAGGGGATGTGGTCCCTGTCCTTGTGGGCACTCCTTTGAGAGTGCTATGCCAGCAGCATCCTTCCTTCTGAGCTTGAAAGCAGCCACCAGGACACAGGGGTGGGCTTGTCCCTGCATTGTCATCGTGCTGGTGACATGGCAGCAAGCTGGGATCTGCCACCCCTGTGCACGTTGTCCCTGTGCTGTCACACCAATGCATGGCAGGAGTGGAGCACGAACAGCTGCAGGGCTGGGACGTTCCTGAGCTGGAGCATTGCAGCTCTGGCCATGCCCGTGACCCTGGGGGGCTGGCTGCTGGCAGTGGTAGAGGAGCAGATCTGGAGATGCAGACCCTTAGCAGGGTGCAGCAGCCTGGGGCTGGAAGGAGTATTTCTCCCAGTTAATTCTTACAAGTGCTGCAAGTAAGCCTGGGTTTCATGATTACCTCCAAGCTGATCACAGCCGCTCTGTGTTCAATTTCCAATGGTCTCCACCTCCAGTCTAGGCTTCCAGTGCTCTTCCATTGTGATACAAGCATGGATTTCACTCCCAACCTAGCACATGGTGTGATTAAGCAACTGTTCTATCAGAGAAGTAGCTGCGTTTCGGTCACCAGCCCCACATCCTCCTGGATGTGCCAGCCATCATTCTGCAGCATCTCTGGACCAGTCCATGGTGGCAGTGGGCTTTGCAGAATCTGATCCAAAAGGACCCTGGAATAATCCGCTTAAAGGATAAATGCATCCTGCCCTGGAGCAACAGGAGATGCCCAGTGCTGTCACCCGTGTTTGACACTATGCCTGTGTCCATGCAGCTGTGTTAGCAACTGTGAGCACGGGTGGCTTGGCACTGGCACTAATTGCATGGAAATATTCAGTGATGTTGGTGCCTGCAGACATCCTCGTTAGCTGAGCTCTTGCTGAATTGCTATTCATATCTGTGTGTGTTGGCCTGGGGATGCTGGGCTGTCTGTTCCCTACTGATCATTTAAATGCGCTGGAATAAGGAGATGGGTTCTTGATGGGTGAAGAAGGTGATGGGTTGGTTGCTGATGTTGATGGGGGTGAAAATCTTCATTCTGCTAACAGTGGTACCGGAGCTGAGTCCTTGAACCAGGCATAGAAGGGACTCAGACTGGGAGTGCAGGCAGTGAGGACATCCTGTGAGGACATTTGGAGCATCCAGTGAGGTTACAAATACTTTCTGCAGCTCTGGGCTGCCCAAAGTCCTCCTTGGCACAAATCCCATGGGAATTTGCAGCATGGATTCTCCCTGAGGATCTGTTCTAGGATGGGCCAGGACCTCAAAAATTCACTCTCATCATCCTTTCCTCACCCCTTTAGGTCCTTAAAGGAATTAACTGGGGCTAACACAAACCACCCACATGTGTACTCTTGGCAAGGGAGCTTGGCTCCTCTTATTTATGCAAACGATAATTTTTTTTTAGTCACTCTGTCCTATTGAGAGTTTGCCATCAGCTTGATGGACAGCTGAGGGCTGCCATCTCAGTTGCAGTATTGGGAGCCACGCTGCTGCACATTGCTGTGATCCCATTAATGGGTGAGGAGGAGCAGAGGCAGTGCTGGTGGCCTTGGAAGTCACTGGATGGTGAGGTGGGAAGGGTCCATCTGGCTCACCCTGCTCCAGCAGGGCTGCCCAGGACCACATCCAGCTCACGTTGGAGAATCTCCAAGGAGGAGACTCCACAATCTGGGCAACATGGGGCAGCAAACCTGTTTAGAGCTCAGGCTTGCTGCGCACACCTGCAATACTTCCACTCTATGAAGTCTCCCCCTCCATGCAATCGAAGCTGCTTTAGCTTAAACACTTTGAGCAGTGTATTTTCATTCTGTCTCTCCCTGCCAGAGCCCATGCGGGCCCCCAAAGGCCTGGCTTTCTCCGAGATCCAATCCAGACAGCTGACATTACAATGGGAACCTCTGGGCTACAACCTGACCCGTTGCCACACCTACAGCGTCTCGCTGTGCTATCGCTACCTGGTGGGCACTGGCCTCAACCAAACCTTCCGTGAGTGTGCCAAGATGGAGCGCAACGCCAACCGCTACACCATCAAAAACCTGCTGCCCTACAGGAACATCCACGTCAAGCTCATCCTCTCCAACCCCGAGGGCCGTAAGGAGGGCAAGGAGGTGACGTTCCAGACGGATGAGGACGGTAAGGATAACCCTCACAGCAAGGGTTTGGAGGAATGCTGTGGGTTGGTTGGGTTGTGATGGGGCGGTATGTCTACGCAGAGAAATCCCCGTCCTGTAGGATTTCAGCTGTGCCCCGTGCAGTGATGCCCATCTCAGCTCATGCCCGCATGGGGAGCCCTCATTCGTCCCATATTGTGGAATTAAAACCTAGCAGCAATAGCAACAATGATCAAAGCAATTAACGCTTTGCACTTAGGTGACTCCTTTCATCTGCAGAGCTCAGGCTGATTAAGTTGGCTTTGCTGGGTTTCTTGGTGAGTGCTGTGAACTGGAGGTCAGCGTGTTCCCAGCACAGCTTTGCTCAGCTTCCCTTTGCTTTTCTCCCATTAACTTTGCATTTGAGTTGCACACATGAGCTCTTCACGTCCAGCCAAACTGTCTTTCCCTGCTTTCTGAGACCCAGTGCCCTGTCCAGGCACCAAGAAAAGGTGCATACCCTTCAAGCAAACCTGCTCTGGGTCGTTGGTCCCGCTCCAGTCTCTTAACACTAGATACTAAAATACTAAATACTAATACTAAAACCACAGTGATTACTTCATGCATCCTATCAGCACGCTGTGTCCTTAGACCTGAGCCTGCTCAACCACGGGCACCCAGCTCTGTGCTCCTGATGCCTTTTTTTTTAAATCTCTAATTGCTTCAGCTGTTTTCACTGTGCTGTGACTGCTGCAGCTGCTTTCTTATTGTATATTAATACAGTAGCTCCAGATGTTTTTTTGCTATACTGTAATCACTCCAGATGCTTCTCACTATACGTTGATTAACCAGGGCTGGCTGCTCCCCCCTTGGACTGAACTTGGTACAGTGAGCACTTTCCATCCCAGGAGGAATCAACATATCTTTGGGTTCATAGATGCGCTGCAAATGTTACAAGTGGGTTTGGCCCAGCTAACCCTATTCAATTTATCTACATTAGATATTCAGTTTATCTAAATTAGCTAATGACAGGGTGTGAAGCTCAGCTGCTGCAGCTCCTACATTTCCATGGCCAGGGCAGTGTAGTGTCTCTGAAAGCTTGCAGAAGAGCAGCAGCGGGTGCCATGGCTGAGCTGAGGGCTCTGCAGTCACCTCACAGTGTGATGGGGACATTCCCACCTTATGCTCTCCATCTCCATGGGACTGAGGTGTTCCCTGCTGCTTTTTAAGCAACCAGACCTGATAGGGACAGGCTGAATCTTTCCCTCCTCTGCACTCGATGATGATGATCTGAGTTACCAGGACTGGCTGACAAGCAGCCCCACGTGCAATTAAGAGGAGATGGCAAAGACTCAATAATAGAACCTTTGATTGTGTTTTATTTGAATCTTTTGTGCTTTGTTTGCATTGTCTGTTTGTGCATCACTGGGGCTTCTCCAGGTAATTACAGGCCTGTCAGGCTCACTTCGGTGCCTGGCAAAATTATGGAGAAAATTATTGTGGGAGTTATTGAGAAACATCTGGAAGGCAGCACAGCATTGGTCACAGCCAGCATGAGAGGAAGGTCCTGGTTAATGAACTTAATCTCCTTTCATGGCAAGGTCACACACCTCGTTGACCAAGGAAGCAAATTGATGTCATCTGTGGTATAGAGTTCTGCTGGGCTCCATTTTAGGGCTGGTGCTTTCCTGGCTTTCCTTTCTTCCCTCACCTCTGCAGCAGCAGAGCAATGTGTTGGTGCTGCAGGGAGACAGCTCTTTCCCCTGCTGGCTGCAAGCCAGAGTAAATACATGCAAATACAGGTATGTGTGCATGGCAGAGGGCTTTGCACACTGCTGGGATCTGCCCACGTGGTCGTGGCGTGTTTTGTATCCACAGGTGAGCACCCTGCATTTGTTTTGCAGAAGAAATATGTTTTTATAGGTGCACACATTCCTGCCCTAAAGATTTCCAGGAATTTAATAAGTGTCTCGTGTACACCTGTAGGACACGATGCTTCTGATTAGATTAACTTGTGAATCAAGTGGAAACTGTGTATTTGCATGGTGGGAAGTGTGCAGAAGGCAATCCCTCTCCCTTGACTGTATAATTAGATCTGAACAAAAGCTGCAAAAAAAAATAAAGGGAAGATGGGAAGAGCTGGCATCTGGGTGGAAGAGACACATGTGGGGTTGCCTGGCTCCACCTACCTGGACCCAAATAGCAAAGCTCAGCAAAGCTGTGCTGAATGTAATGCTATCGGTGAGATCTTGCCTGGATTGTGTCCCACCTGAGGGCTGTTCCCAAGGTAATAACTGCTAATGATGGTTCCCACTGTGCCTCCAGCATCCTGGTCCCACATGCACTATGCTGGTTTTCTGGTTTAAGTGGGTTTAATTGCTTCTGAAATGAGGGGTGTGATTTTTTTTTTTTTTTTTTTCCAGGCACTAAAGCTTGCAGCAGATGCTGCTGCTTGTGAATAATGGTCTTGGCTGAACAATTGCCTCTCCTGCCCTCCTTAACAACCCCCTTGGGTTGGGGGCGGGGGAAGGATGAGAAAAGAAAACTGTGCTAAATAAGTGAATATCAATCCTGACACCTTCAACTGCTACTATTTGTAGTTTTTATTGGTGGTGGTGTTAGCTAGTGTGGAGAGCTGGGGTATGGTGAGCACTTCTGCTGAGGGGAGAGGAAAGCTGCATTGTGGGGGCAGTGCCAGCACTCACAGCAAACCCCAGTGGGACTCATCCTAACCCTTTTCCTTTCCCAGTGCCTGGTGGCATCGCCTCTGAGTCACTCACCTTCACCCCTCTGGAGGACATGATCTTTCTGAAGTGGGAGGAACCGGTGGAGCCCAATGGCCTCATCACGCAGTACGAGGTACATCCTGAGCCCTGGCACCTCTGGTACCCACAGAATTATCAGTGTGCTGCAGGGAGCATTGATCCAGCCCACTGAAACTCTCCTGACTGCAGGGTTTCTCTCCTGGGTAGCCCTGCTTTCAGTGCCAGGACTGCTTTCCAGCAGCAGCATTTCCAAACACGTTGCAGTTTACCCCAAAACACAAGCACGGGCATCAATAATCCACGTGGGTCCCTTCCAACTTTGGGATATTCTCTTCTATTCTGTGACATTCCCTTTGCTCCCGCTCACTCATGATGCTCTACTCTGTCCCTCCAGATCAGCTACCAAAGCATTGAGTCCTCTGACCCAGCAGTCAATGTGCCCGGCCCGCGACGCACTGTCTCCAAGCTGCGCAATGAGACTTACCACGTCTTCTCCAACCTGCACCCTGGCACCACCTACCTCTTCTCAGTGCGTGCCCGCACAGGCAAGGGCTTTGGCCAGACAGCACTCACTGAGATCACCACCAACATATCTGGTAGGTGCTGTGAAATCTGGCTCTCAGAGCTTCTCTGTGCAGGTGTGATGGATTCCCCTCTTTGCTTTGTGGGTGCTTCTAATCTCAGGGTGATGCTTGTGCCATGCCAGGGGTTGGGTGAGATGCTATCCCCAAGCACACATCTTAAAGCTGGAGTGTTTGGGTCCTGCCAAGGTTGCATCCTGTGGTGTCTGCTGGACCTGTGGCATTAAATCCCTTGCTGCAACCCCCAGGTCCTCTCCAAAACACAATCGTTGCTCAAGACCTGAGAGACTTTTTCATGTGCCTCAGTTTCCCCCATGCAGGCAGCTCTGCACACACAGGGCTGCTGCTCAGTCCCACGTGCTCTCTTTGCAGCTCCTACCTTTGACTATGGGGATATGCCATCACCACTGGGCGAGTCAGAGAGCACAATCACGGTGCTGCTGCGACCAGCACAGGGCCGGGGGGCTCCCATCAGGTAAATGAGGACTGCAAGGGGCTGAGGGCATGGTGGGAAGGGCAAGGCCATCCTTACAAAGTTAACCTGTGTCTCGCACCTTCCACCTACCCAGTACCTACCAGGTCATTGTGGAAGAAGACCGGCCCAAGAGGATCAAGCGGGAGCTGGGTGGGCAGGAGTGCTTCCCGGTGCCACTGACGTTTGATGATGCCATGTCTCGTGGCTCCGTGCACTATTTTGGGGCTGAGCTGCCTGCCAGCAGCCTCACTGAAGCCAAGCCGTTCACTGTAGGGGACAACCAGACCTACAGTGGCTACTGGAACCCGCCACTGGAGCCCAAGAAGGCCTATCTCATCTACTTCCAGGCCATGAGCAACCTCAGAGGGGTGAGTACTATGCATCTCTCTGGGTCTCCTTGGAGATGCTGGTATATTATCTACTTTGCCACCAGCTGCATGGCATCCCAGGGGTCCTGGGAAGTGGGGCTTGTTTTGGGTCCTTCTGCTGGCTGTTCACGCTTGGAGCTCACGCTGTCCTATCTGGGGGCTGTCACCCAGGGCCATGGGGACATGTTGGGAGCACAGCTGGGTGCTCTCCATCCTCCCCACAAGCTGGGCGCCTCCTGGGACATATGTGTCCCCTGCCTGGGCCTGGCTGCTGAGGCTGGAGGGGTCCAACCTCAGCTCCTGCTGCTGTGGAACAGACCCGCTTTCTCAGAACGATTCGGATAGAAAAGAACGATTTGGGAATGAAGAGTTGTCAACATATTCCTGGGCCACCAGTTCCTTGGCTTTTTGGCACCAACACCTGGATCCATCTGTCCTAAGCTCCACCCTCTGTCCGGGCTGATTTCCTTCAAGGACCCTCAGGATACCTTTACCATCCTCACGTGCTCCAGCAGACCCCTTTCCAGCTGGGGCAAAGCTGCCAAACACAAAGCAATGGGACGATGGCAGCATCCTCATCTCAGCTCCTGCACAGATCCACGCACTGGCTGGCAGCTCGCTTTTTGGAGGGAGGGATGTGAATTTTGAATCCTTCTCCGTCGGGATCTTTCACACCTCGCTGGGTTGTAATTAGAGCTGAGACAGGCTGCTGCATCTCGGCTCTGGCTCACTTGGGCACTGCTGGATGATAACTGGTGCTTTACAGCCTTCCTGCTGGGAGCCAATGGGTTTGCCCTGGCTGCTGTCAGACACTGAGAGAAAGCTGCATCCCAGCTTGGGTTTGCTGTGGCTTTCGGGCCAGCTGGACCACAAAGCAGGAGAAGCCAGACCTGGAACTCTCTGGGATTGCAGCACTGTGCCAGCTGCCCCAGGCACTTTGCATGGACAGATTTTGGTTGGGCTGCGTGGATGGAGCCCACGATGCTCCAGTGCTGGTGTCCTGAGGTGCTGGAGGAAGCTTAGAGAGGAGAACTGCAAAAACAGTGGATTTTTTTTCTGCCAGAAATCGAACACATGAAAAGATGGAATATTTTAGCTGAATTCCCAGCGCAAATGCTAAGATTATTGGACAGCTGAGCTTGAAGCCATCACGGCAACATTAGCAGCACATGCAGAGGACCAGGGATGGAGTGTGAAGACTTTGCTGAATGACCTGGGATGCTTTGGCTACGGTCTTTAGCTCACTGGTGACCTGCAGATCCTCCAAGAGCTCGCTCAGGACCTTCCCTTTGCACGCCGCTGAGTTTTGTTGCCCTGGTTAAACCAAAGGACATTGGTATAGGAGATGCTGGGGACAGATAATTCAGCAGTGGGTGCTTCAACGTAAATCAATTGGAAACTCATTCAATTTGAGGGCAAAAGCAAGCCAGGCTTGCATCCAGCCAGCCTCTGACTCCCCATCTCTTTCTTCTGCAGGAAACCCGGCTCAACTGTATCCGCATCGCCCGCAAAGGTAAGCTCCCTGCTCCTGGTGAGCTCCTTGCTCACTGCAGCTATTCCAGCTAGATTTCTTCTGCTGAGGCTGTGGACCCAGAGTGCAGCCCTGAGATCAAGGAGTGAATGATGGTTCATTACAGCTCAGTGCCATACTGCTGGGAGGGAGTGTGGTTGGTGCTTGCTTTCTTTTGTTTTCAGTTTTTCCTCTTGCTAGAATTTTGCTCTGATGCTGTATTGTAGTGGCTGTTGTAGGATGGGGCTGGTTGTGCCCCGGGGACTGGAAGGCAGAGGGATATGCTTAAGGCACTGCGAATCTCCAGGCTGTGCAGAATAAAGTCCCTTCGTGTCTCAGATGGGATAAAACATGCAGAGCATCTCATGGGGAAAAATTACAGGGAAAAGACCTGGGTGTTGTTGGGCTCTACTGTTACAGCATCCTTTGCATCCTCTGCACGTAAAGGAGGCAGCACAACGCATTACATAGAATTCACATGACTGGATGCAGTGATATTTGTGAGTCCCTTCCAGCTCAGGATATTTTGTGATTTGATAATTCCACGTGCAGGGTGCAGCAAGGCATGTCTGCCCACGGTCTGAACATTGTCACGGAGCACCTGCATCCATCCTGGTGCCCAAAGGAGCACTTGTTTCTCTTCCCTCCCTGTGTTTTCCCACCTGACATTGCTACTTGGTTTTCCATCCATTGCTGTGTGGGAGGCAGAGGGAGGTGCCCAGACCTGGCTGGGAGTTACAGGAGGGAGCTGAGCACTGAGCCTCTCATGCTTTCCCCTGGCAGCTGCCTGCAAAGAGAGCAAACGGCCTCTGGAGGTGTCTCAGCACTCAGAGGAGATGGGGCTGATCCTGGGAATCTGTGCTGGTGGGCTCGTCGTCCTCATTATCCTGCTGGGAGCCATCATTGTTGTCATTCGGAAAGGGTAAGGAGACCTGCACTTCCATCTGCCCGTCCTCCCTGCTGTCACCAGTGGGGTGCAGTGCTAACTGGAGGTGACTGGGAGCTCCACTGCTGCACTGGGTGGACTCCAGATCCTCCTCCCAGCCAAACTGATGTCAGTAGTTGGGATCTGTGAGATTTCTTCATTTGCTTCCCCTGCCACATCCAACCCATACCTGTCAGGTAGCCTGAGGAGGGGCTGGCATTCAGTCTGGCTGGGTAGCAGGGAGATGCTGAGCATCTGGGGCATTGCGTGGGTTGAAGGCATGGAATAAATCCATGCAGCTGCAGTGAGGAGGGCACAGCAGGAGGTGACCCTGGGAACCAAGGTGCAAAGTCCTGGGACACTCCTTCACCCTGGAGACTCTGCAGCTTCAGTCCATAATCACTTTCCACCGTGTTTTCTGGTCTGTTACTGCTTTGTGCAGCTCTGTTAGTTCTGTATGGACTGAAATACTGCTGCGTGAGGGATGGTGGGGCAGTGCTGAGCCTTGCTGTCCCCATCCCTGTCCCTCTGCTCGAGGACAATGGGAGCAGCCCCATCCCCCGTGCAGGGAGATGCAGGTGCCTGCAGAAGGTATGGATGCTCAGCCATCCCCACTCTGCCCGGGCTCATTTTAATGCAGAAATACTCCTTTTTTTTTTTCTTCTTTTTTTTAGTAAAACATGAGCAGTAACATGCTGAGCCCCTCCAGCTTTTCTGGCTCTAAATGAAACATTCCGATTCATTTGTGTTCTGGAGGGGAGCTTTCCTAACACTCACCCATTGGGGACCCTAAACTCCCCTCCCATGGGGGTCCCTGTGCTTTGTGATCCGGGATGGGACTGTGGCCATGCAGCTGTTGTTGGGGAAGCTCAGCGGGATGGGAGGGAGGAGGATGAGGGCTTTCTGGGACACACAACCCCAGGAGCACTGGGGATGCAGCCACTGCTTTTTGCTGAAGCGCAGCACCCTGGAAAGTGGCCTTTTACTTCAGGGGGCCCAAGGCAGCACTGAGCCGTGGGGGGCATTAAAAGCAGGGCTGGCACGGCAGGGAAAAAAGGGCAGCAATTAAATGCTGTCCTCGTGCAGGGCTTGGGAGCGATGGGAGGAAAGTATGCTAATGGCCGGGGGGAGCAAAACAACCACAGCCCGTGCAAATCTGCACATCTCTTTATGACTTTGTGTGCTTTGAAGGATTCTTCCTGGTTTATGCTAGCTTGAAAGCAAGGCTGTGGTGTCCCATCATCACTGCAGCGCTGTGAGGTGTGCAGGATTGGCTCGTGGCTCCTCGCATCCTCGTGCATGTGGTGCTGGGCATGTTCTGGATGGAGCAAACACTAGTAGTGGTGATGCATTTGAAACGCTTTGGTTCTCATGAGTGGTGCTGTTGGGCCAGCAGAGAGAAAACTGCTATCTTTCCATTGCCCTTTGCTGTGGTGTCCCAGCGTGAACTGGCAGAAGGGGCCACAAATTAGACCCAGTGTTTGAGGATACAAACATGGAGCTGTTGGAAGCTGGGATTAGCTCATCAATCTCCTCTGGAGCGTTTTGCTGTTGGAAAATGCTGATGTGGTGGAATGGAAATGTGCCCCCAGAATCCACTCGTCTGTAATGAATGGTGACAGCCGGCGTAGGCGACCCTGGCCCCATGTTCCCTGATTGAGGAAGCAACACCACCTCCCTGGGGATGGCCCAAATTCTCAGCACGTTCACTGTTCAGTCTCACGAAACATGAAATATCCCCAGTATCCCCTGGGCAGCTCTCTGACTGTGGCTGCCACAAGAGCTGGTGCTTGTGCTCTGCTGCCAGGATGCCCGGACTGCTGTGGGTGCAGCCAGTTCTGTCTGATGTGCATGATTTTTCTGAGCACGGAGTTGGGCTGAAGTCCCTGGTGCTTTGTATGACAGCTCAGTGCTCCCCAGCAATAACTCATTGGTGTTAGGGCACGTGCAGCCCATTACCTGCTCTCCAGGGCTCGCTGCCAGAGAGGAGCTGCCTTCAGCTTTCATCCCATGATTCGAGGCAGTGCAGGAGGATGGCTCGTGGGGGAGGAGGGCTGAGAGGGAGGGGAACCTTCTGAGATGCTTGTGGTGTGCAGGTGCCTGCCTATTCTGTGCTCTCCTTCCCTGCACGCTGCCCTAGAGCCCCACTTTCTCCATCAAAGAAAAGCTGCTTGTGCAATTTGTGCCATTCTCTTTGTTTGCACGCTTGCCAGGAGGAACTACTATTCTTACTCCTATTACCCGTAAGTAATTGTCATTTTCTCTCTCCTCCTTCCCTCCTGCCCCCCTTGCTCTGCTGCTCTCCACTCCAACAAGTCCTTTTCTCTGTCAAGTACATCTTAAGGGCCTCTTTGGCTTGGGAAAATAATGCTTCTGAGCTCATTAGGACAGAAGGCAGTGTAAGCAGAAAGGGTCAGATACCCAGCATGGCTGTACTCCTGCTTGAATTCAGGGTTTTGGCAGCATCCTGCAGAGTCCTTTCCCCACCAGTGTGAGGTCCCTCGGGTGCTGTGGGCTCAGGTCTCCTGCTGGTTCTGCCCCCAATGACAGAAGTGGACACTGAGGATGCACAGCTGGGACTGCTGCAGCCTGCAGGAGATGCTCCATGCGGAGCTGCAGCTGGATTGGGGCACCAGAATACCAAAGCACCAGGAGAAATAAGCTGTCCTGCAGCCCCAAATAAACCAAACCTTGAGGAGCTGGGTTGGGGTCTGGCAGTGATGCTGGTTCAGCCTTATTCTTTTTCCCCTTTGCATCTCCCTGCAGCAAACCTGTCAACATGACCAAAGCAACAATTAATTACCGCCATGAGAAGACACACATGATGAGTGCCATCGACAGGAGCTTCACAGACCAGAGCACGCTGCAAGAGGACGAGAGGCTGGGGCTGTCCTTCATGGACACCCACAACTACAGCAACCGTGGTAAGGACAGGGAGCTGCAGTGTTCCCATGGCTGTAAGTGTCAGAGCAGCAAGGTGCCCCGCTCAGCTCTTTGGCTCTGACCACAGCTGTACACAGCTGTGGGGTTTGGAGGGTTAAAGAGCCACAGCCTTCATATCAGAGGGAGACTGATAACTGAGCACCCACTGGAGTAAGCGACTCGGCACTGATTTAGTTGTAAAATAACTCGTTCAGTGCCTCAGTTTCAAACATATGCTAATAACATCTGTTACAGTAACTCCAAGATGCTGCTTTACACACGGCTCTTCTCCACCGATGCTGGATTAATATGATTCCTGGCATTGTCTCGCAGACAGTAGAAGCCCAGAGGGCAAACTTTTCCTCCTTTTAATACATCTGTATAAGTGTATTATTTTTCAGTTACTGTCCTACTGGGGCTCCTTGAAACACTCATAGCCAGGCTGGTTTGTACTGAGATTTTTCTCCATCTTGGAGCTAGAATAGCCAGCCATGCTGTGTTTCTTTTGGGAGTGGGGCTGTAGAGCTGGATCCTGCTCCCACCTGGGCTGGGGCTGTTGTCCTGCTCTGCTGTGTGCTGCTCCCTGTCTCTCTGCTGGTCCTTGCCTCTGTTTTCTTGCATTTAAGTCCGGAATACATCTCATAAAGGGTCTTCAGTGTGTGACCATGCAGATCCCAGCCTGCATGGAGCTGCTGGCACACTGCAACACCCACAGTTTTTTTCCTGTTAAACTTGATGGAGAGGGGCTCTGTGTAGGCTGCATGAGGAGCCGGAGGTGCCAGCATAAGTGAGTGGCTGATCCTTGCAGACCCAAAAAAAAAAAAAAGCCTGGCAGCTCTGAGCGAGCCAGTATGGGTGGTTTTTAGAAGTGTTGTTAGGGAAACCACATCCAGGGCTGCACTGTCACAGCAGAGCTGCTCGCTGGCACTGTGAGATCTGCAGCAGCCACCTCTCTTGGCAGCAGTGAGGAGCATCAGTTCTCATGCAAACCCAAATTTCAGGATCGTGTGTGCTGGTCATGCAGCAGCCCTGTGGGGTGAACATGGGGGAGCTGTGCCAGTAATTATATGACACTGGCATTGGGTAAAATACTGCATAAGCTCATGCATTAAACCACAGCAAAGTCCATTTGTGTCAGTGCTAGAAATAAGAGGACCGTATCCAGCAGTGAGGAAAATTAACCATTAGGCTGGGCTCGGGACTTTAGCAGTGCAGTTCTTTGAGTCAGGTCTTTAAGTGAATATTTATGCATGTAGCTTGTACTGGATGGGAGGTAAGTGCTCGAATCAATGAGAAGCAAGCAGTGGGCCCTCTAAAGATCTTGCCCACTGGTTTCTAAGAGGTGTGCTGTGGTCCTGAGAGGTGTGCTGTGGTCCTAAGGGGCTGTAATGGCCCTTGCCAGCTCTGGGCTGCAGGAACAGCTGCAGTGAGTATGGACCACCTTTGTCACCCTGAGAGAGACCGGTGTCAGGGCAGCCCCAGCATCTTCTAGAGAACTTCATTGTCCTTGCTTTGTGGGTGTGGGGGGCTGACAGGGACATGGGAGCAATGCCTCAGACCCTGATTATCTCCTTTGTCCCTCCTCGTTTGCAGGTGACCAGCGCAGCAGTGTGGTCAATGAGTCCAGCAGCCTGCTGGGGGGCTCTCCTCGTCGCCAGTGTGGCCGCAAAGGGTCCCCATATCACACTGGGCAGCTGCACCCTGCTGTGCGTGTGGCCGACCTCCTCCAACACATCAACCAGATGAAGACAGCAGAAGGTTATGGCTTCAAGCAGGAGTACGAGGTGAGAGCGTCGTGTGCTGCGTTTTGAGGAGGATACATGGTAGGGTGGATGAGGACCCCAAGATGTGGCAAGGTGGTGTACGGGACCCTTGTACAAGAGGATGACCTGGATCTACAGTGCTTTGGTAGGAGGGAGCTGGAGATCACAGCTCTCTGAGCTCCCCGAGTCTTTAGGTGTCAGCACAGGAGGTGTTCCTGCTTTTTCTGGCTGAGTCTTGATTGGGTTTCTGGCTGCTCTCTATTTAACCAGCAGCTGAAAGGCAAGGTGAGCTGAGGCAGCTCTGCCAGCCCTGCAGTAGGTCAGCCAGCATCTTCTATTGGTGCTGGAGGTGCTTTTCCTTGCTCAGGTCCTCCTGGGCGAATGCCAAGTGGTGTCACCTCTCTTGCCACTTCTTCACTCTCCAATCTACTCTCCCTCCCATGCAGTAAGCATGGACACAGCCTGAGGATGAGCAATTTCTCTGCAAGCTGGCAGCTCCCAAGGCCATAAAGAAGCAGCAGGAGGAGCCATCCCTGCTCTTCCAGGGGAGGGACATCACCCTGAGGGTCACCTCTTGCATCATGCCCATTCCATCCCATTGGGCTGCAGTCCTTCTAATGGAATACAGAATCCTTCACAGCTCTGCTGCAATGCACATGGCCGTGCTGATTTCTCAGCTTCTTGGTGTCCCACAGTTCTAGTGATTGAAATTTCCCAGTGAAATTACTGTTTAATGTTCAGTTGTTTCAAGTGCAGAAGCTTTTTTTCCCCCCTTTTTTATGTATTGGACAAACCAGGGCTGGCTATAATCATTAGTGCTCCTTGAAAAGCTGCTGTATGTTCTTGGAACCTAGTCATTTGAAAGCACTCAGATATTATGGGAGGGGAGAAAACATGTAATTTCCTTCCACTTTCCTCCTCTTACGCCAATCTATGAATGTTACTGTTATTACATGCAAACCTGTTCTGTGCTGGGGAGAGAAGGATCTGGGGAGATTTAAAAAAAAAAAAAAGAGAAAAAACAAACTAGAAAAAAAACAAGCAATATGTAATTTGCTGGAAAATAGAACATTTTGTGGATGCAACAGAAGTATAGAACTGGCAGAACTGCAATGAAATCAAGGCCTCTGCCCTGATCCCTGGGAGGGTTTTGGAGGTGGGGGTGTCCCCACAGCCCTGTCCTCAGGCTGTGACAGCTGTCTCTCCTTGCAGAGCTTCTTTGAAGGCTGGGATGCTTCAAAGAAGAAAGACAAGACCAAAGGGAGGCAGGATCACGTGTCGACGTGTAAGTGCAAGTAGCAAAGGCTTGAACACCCTGAACAGTGTGAAAAGCCTTCTAAAGGGCTGGGTTTTATTTTGTTTTATTGCGTCTGGTCCATGGCAAGGAATAAACGGATGGGGTTTGGCTGGTAAGGGGCAGCAGAAAGCTTCTTGCATAGCAGGGGTCGGGGCCTGGGAGCCACCCTTGGGCTACAGCACTGGAGGAAACAGCAGCTTTTCCTCTTGCCTTCCAGATGACCGCCACCGTGTGAAGCTCCATCCACTGCTGGGTGATCCCAACTCGGATTACATCAACGCCAACTACATTGATGTAAGCAGGGACAGATCTGTGGGGCTGAGCTTCCTGAGGGCATCAGGGTCTGTACCCTGGAGGGAGCTCAGGAAGACCACACCACGTGTCCCTAAAGAGCCCTCCTGCTTTATGTCCACTAGCAATTTGTGCTTGTTTCTGTTGCTGTCCCCTGCAGCTGTATCTGTCTTTCATCCTCAGCTTCTGTCTGTCTCTGCTTTCTCATTCTCTTCTCCATGCTTTCTGCATGGCTCCAGGATTGCTGTCCTCTGTAGTCAGAGGATGCAGAGGTGGAGGAGGAACATGGGGACGGGCTGGGGGTTTGCACTGTGTTGATGGGGCACCTCTGGTCCCAGCAGTGCACAAATCTGAGCAGAGCTAGGCTCTTGGAATGGTGCCCCCTGTTCCCTCCAGCAATGCCAAGACCAGGGGAGGCTTAAGATTCTGGGCTCTGGTAAAGGCAAAGTGAGGGAGAAGACAGGGGCTCTGCAGGTTGCAGGTGCTGCTTCCAGATCTGGGCCAGGATGGTGACCCTGCTGCTCAGAGAACGTTGTCCAGCAAGAGGGGTCTGATACCACTGTGATGGGCTCCCTGTGCCCGAGCAGTGTCCTCGTGCCTGTCCCTATGTGTCCTTCCTGCCCTGTGGCTCTGTCCTGCCTCTCGAGCTCTGCCTCACTAATGTCTCTGTCTCTGATCTTTCTCTCTCAAACCCGTGTCCGAATGGGATCGTTCAGATTCGGATTAACCGAGAAGTAAGTAGATGGTTCCCTGCTCCTCTGCTCCTGGCCATGGGGCTGTTGCTCCACATAAAGGTGTAAAATTGCACCTGTGAGAGGCAGGCTTGGTAAAACACATGGAAAGATTGGGGACAGGGAGAAAGGTGAGGTCTCCAGCTTCTGCCACTGTCACCTCCATGTGTGTGATAAATGGGAACAGTGGCCAAGGCTGCTGGCAGGAATGGGATACCTGGTGCCCGTGGGTCCCTGTGGCACTGGTCTCACTGGGAGATGCTCTGCTGCTTGGGCTGACGTGTCTGTGTTGAGAGCCAGTGATGCTCGCACCGCTGTGGGATGCAGGAGGGGAGTGGGGCCATCACCCCATGCCATGTGGCTGCTGCAAGCTGGGATGTGTATTATTCATTGGGCTCTTGTGACAGTGTGGCCACACCTCAGTTTGGGGTGTTTTGGAGGTGCTGGTCTGCAAACAGATGCAGACTTGGGTGGGGGGTGTCACACCCTTTGCTGAGTCATAGGATGTGATCCAGGCTAGCAAGGAATGCTGCAGCAGCATCGTGCTGGTGGCACAGCTGACCTGAGCACCTGCTACTGCTGACCAGGAAGGGTTTTGTTGGGCAATGTTTGAGTGCCCCATGTCCTGTCCATTGGGCCTGACACCTCTGCTTCTCTTGCAGGGTTACCACAGGTCCAACCACTTCATCGCCACCCAAGGTGAGTTGTCCCCCCTCTCTTTGCTCTCTACAAGCAGTGATTCAGCAGCCAGATTTTGTCCCTGGGTTATTTGGTCTTTGCAAGAAAGGGGAGAAACAGTCTAATCTGGGGACAAATGGGGCAGTAGCAAAGCAGACTTGGTCAACAGTCCCAGTGCAGGCACCATAAGCCAGAGGACCACATTTTCCTTATGTCCACAGGTCCCAAGCAGGAGATGGTCTACGACTTCTGGCGCATGGTGTGGCAGGAGCACTGTTCCAGCATCGTGATGATAACCAAGCTGGTGGAAGTGGGCCGGGTAAGGGTCTCCTTTGCTCTGTTTGCCTCCAGGCTCTGGCTCTGCAACGTGCTCTGCAGGAGCCAAAAATCCACCCCGTCCCCTTCTTGCAGGTGAAGTGCTCCAAATATTGGCCGGATGACTCGGAGATGTATGGGGACATCAAGATCACCTTGGTGAAGTCAGAGATGCTGGCAGAGTACGCCGTGCGGACCTTTGCTCTCGAGAGGGTATGCTCCCTGCCCACGCCAGCCCATGCAAACAGACAAACCTTGAGCATCTTTAACCATTCCTTGTTGGCATTTACCAATACCCTGCTTATTTACCCCAGCGTGGGATTTTCTCCACCTTTTGGAGGAGCCACCCATAGTTGTGTCCTCCTTTTGCGCTTTCTGTTGCAAGCCTGGCTGTGGCTCTGCCCTCAGCTCATGCATGTGGCTCAGGGTGAGCACTGTGTAATTGCAAAGGAGGATAAGTGTGCTTTTTCCCCTCCAGGCTGCAATGCGGGTAATGTGGCAGTTAGTTTCCAGCATGGTACCTGGGGATGGAGCCAATGCAATTCACCTCTTAATCTGCAGGAATGTGAAATCACTGTCTGGTTAGGAGGCAGGTAGCAAAGATGCTTGTGGAACAGATCCAGGGTGCCTCAGGGCTGCTGCCTTCTCTGCTTGTTTTTAACCCTCTTGCATCCGAGGAGCAGAGAGCCATAGTGCTCCTCAAGTGACTGATCACAATGAGGCTGGGCAAATCTTTGATTCCTAAGGAAATGGGGTGTCCAGGTGTCGGGGCAGGATTTTACCCTCCTGCTGTTCTCGGTAGCATCCCTTCTGTAGGGCTTTAACCCCAAGGCTTTTCACAAGGTAGCTGAGAAGCTCAGGGACTCCTCGTGATGCATCCTCCCCATTGCAGTTGCCACGTCAATCTGTCTGCCCCATGCCCACGTGCTGTATTGCCCTCCCTTGCAGCGAGGTTACTCAGCCCGGCACGAGGTGAAGCAGTTCCACTTCACATCCTGGCCTGAGCACGGTGTTCCCTATCATGCCACGGGGCTGCTGGCCTTCATCCGCCGTGTGAAGGCATCCACACCACCCGATGCTGGCCCCATCGTCATCCACTGCAGGTGGGCATGAGGACCATCCCCATCCGGGGTGGGTTTTGGGGGTGTTGGGTTGTGCGTGCGGCAGCAAGACGTGTTACAGGTGAGTGCTCAGCCTTTGAAAAGCTCGGAGTTATCCTGAAATATTGAGCAGGGAAAAAATGGAAATGGGTAATTGAAAGGAAGAGCTGAGGCAGGGACGGGGCTGGGGTTTGTTTTTGGTGTCATCCCCAGGGCTGTGGGTTGGTGGTGGCATGGGAGGATGGCTGGCTTGGCCACTGGTGATGGCTGTATCGAAATACTGTGTTTGCTCTAAGGGGAGGAGCAGAGCTGGATGTTGTTCCCCATCCCTGCAGGGTGTCCCTGGTTCAGCTGAGGGAAAGCAGAGCAGAGCTGTGATTTTTTTCCATCCTCATGCAGGCGTCCCCGTGTGACAGGTTAATGGCTCTTCCTCTGCTGGGCAAACAAGGAAGATCTGATGAACGGGAGGGATTTTTTTATTTGATTTCTCCCTGTCAATTGCCTCATCAGTATTCATTCACTGGCAACAGCGAGTGTGATTAGCTCCTGTAGTCTGTAATCACTGATAATCACGACGAATGATTCATCAGCCCCAGAAATTAGGATTTCACTGCAGAAGACTTTGTGGGAAAGGAGCAGGGGGGCAGCTCTGTGCTGGGGGGGCTCAAAGGGCTCAGCCTCTGTCACAATTTTGGCTGCGTGTGGAAAAGTGTCAGGATTTGGGCTGCTGTCTGGTCTGGCTGCAAGCATAGTGTTCTGCTCAGCCGTGCATCAGGGTTTGATGCTGAGCATCCTTTGGGAGGGAACTGTTGGCACTCAGGTGTTTCTTGCAAAGAGCATCAATTGCAGCTGTGCTCAAGCACTCATTACCCTTTGCTGTGAGCTCCTCCCCTCCCCTGCACAGCAACATGTGGATGCAGATGGATGGGGTGGATGCAGGGAAAGCCAGGCTGAGGGCTGTGTTATGGAGGTGTGTGGCATCTTCCAGCCCTGTGCAGACCTTGCTGGTGCCTGGGGCTTTGTGTGGTGCCATATGGTCTGTGTATACATTAACTTTGTTTTTCTCTTCTCCAGTGCTGGCACAGGGAGAACTGGCTGCTACATCGTTCTGGATGTCATGTTGGACATGGCTGAGTGTGAGGGTGTTGTGGACATCTACAACTGTGTGAAGACACTGTGCTCACGGAGGATCAACATGATACAGACAGAGGTGAGTAGGGTTGGTGCATCGTACTGCTGGTGCCAGAGCCAAGGAAGGCTGTAAAGCACTTCCAGCCTGACCTGAGGTCATGTCTCATAGAAAGCCAGCACCCATCCCATTGCTTTTCTGCCTTTGGAGGGTGATTTGCTTAGAGCTGGCAGAGCTACATCAGAAGAATATGGGGGTGTTTTGCTCCCTGCAAGCTGCCCTGGCCTTGCACAAATTCATCTTGCAGAGAAGGGGCTGGGTGATGGGAGAAGAAGAACTTCCTGTGCGTGATGCCCAGCTCAGCCTCTTTCTTTCCCCACAGGAGCAGTACGTCTTCATCCACGATGCCATCCTGGAAGCTTGCCTGTGTGGTGAAACCAGCATCCCTGCCAGCGAGTTCAAGCCCACCTACAAGGAGATGGTGAGGATTGAGCCGCAGAGCAATTCCTCACAGCTGCGGGAGGAGTTCCAGGTGAGTGACCCCAGAACCAACACATCCCCTCCCAGTCTCCCAGCTGAGCCAAGAGGGGATTTGGGGATTGGCTCCAGCAAGGAAGGAGCTAAGAGGAGACTGTGTGCCCACAGACCTTGAACTCGGTGACTCCCCACTTGGATGTGGAAGAGTGCAGCATCGCCCTCCTGCCCCGCAACCGGGAGAGGAACCGCAGCATGGACGTCCTGCCTCCGGACCGATGCCTTCCCTTCCTCATCTCTGTGGATGGAGACAGCAACAACTACATCAACGCGGCCTTAACTGATGTACGTGTGCTCTGTGGGGAAGGAAAGGGCTGGCTCGAGCTTAGGGTCCTCGTGCCATGCTGTGAACATCCTTGGGTGGTGTGCAGGCTTGGAGATGGGATGGAGTGAGCCTCAGTGTCCTTCTGAGTGGAAATGCTGAGTTGCTTGGGCTGCTGACCCTTGGGTGTGAGGGATCTGGGCTTGTAAAGGGGATGTGGGGAAGCCTGGTGCAGTTTTGGCATTTGCTGCCTATCCTGCAGAGCAGCCAGCATCCACGCAGCCTGCGAAACACAGCCTGAGCCCCATTTCAGTACAGGAGTGGGCATGCTCGTGGGGTTGTTGTAAGCTGAGGGGTGGCTTTTCATGCCAAACCTTGCTCAGCATGAATTCACAGCCTCGTTTTGTACAAATGCACAAAGATGTCGGTACATGTCGGCCCCAGCCTGCAGAGGGAGGGCAGGGACCTCCATAGCAGGGTCCCTCACCCCATCTTTGTGCAGTGACATCTTGTTCATCTCAGAAGGGCTTTTCATCTTTCACAAAGGAAGGTTAGGGCATAGTCTTATTTTGTAGTGAAGCTGAAGCACAGAAAAAGGAGGGAGTTGTTAGTGCTAAGCATCCCTGAGTGCAGCCAGCATCCCATGATGCATGCTTCCTGTCCATTCTGCTGCAATCTTGTGGGGCTTCCAGGTGGTCCCAAAGCCACCGTGTGTCCCCTTGTGCAATCAGAAAGGCCACCCATCATGGAAAAGCAATTTGCTGTCTGCTGATGATTGCAAAGCAGAGCAGAGAGGCTCAGGGTGTGAGTGACGGGTCATTTGTCACCAAAACCACTTTCCTTTAGGCAAGTGCTTGGGCTGAGCCCTACAGCTCTGTGTGCAGCCAGCCTGCCTGCCTTCCCCAGCACCTGAGCACCAGCACCTCCTGGCTCAGCACTGTTATTCCCCCTGCTGGGTGATGTATCTCCCTGTGTCTTCATACAGACCTTGTACCTGCATTTGCCCACAGCAGAAGCATTGTCTATACTGGAGGTAGCTGCTGGTGGCTCAGGAGCAGCAGATGGAGGCTGTGACTATAGCACAGAGGCAGCTTTGTTTTCTTCTTGCTTGGGGTCTGCATATCCATTCTGTGTTTATACATCACTGAGCCTCCCTTCCTTAATCTCTGTTATGGGGACAGCCAGGGTCAGAGAATAGACATTGTTATACAGACACGAAAAGCCCTTTGGATGAAATTCTCGCTGAAGGGATAAAACCCATTTGCCTCTTAAAAAAAAAAAAAGAATCTCATTTTCTTTAAGTGCCAGAGTGGTTTGCTCAGTAAGTCCATCCGTCTGTCAGATCACATCGGTCCATGCTGAGCACAGTGGTGCCACTGGCAGAGCCATGGCACTGTCATTGACACTGGTGCAGAAGCACTGCAGGTGTTGGAGATGTGCATGGTAAGGATGCAATCCATTCACTGTGGAGCTCAAAATGCAGAGAGAGAGATTGGATGTGATGCACAGTGGAGGCATTTCCATGAGCTGAGTGAGAAGGACTCGCTGTTAGCTGAGCTGCACTAATTCACCAGCACAGGGTGTGCATGGCTCTGTTTGTGCTCCCAAGGAGGTCTGAGCTGCAGTGTGTTAATGTGAAAGTGATTGATGCCCAGCCGTGGGCTCGCAGTCCTTTGACAGATTGGTGCTGGGATGGCTGAGGGGCCAAAGCTCAGCTTTGCTGCTCCTGTTTTACAGGAGGAGCTTCTCTGGGTTGCTGCTGGGTGTGATGGAGAGGCAGAGATCCCAGCTTCCTTCTTGGAGATCTCCGAACTTTTCTTTTCTCCTCTTTCCATCCCTCCCTCCTTAATTTGAGGGGGTTATATTTTAAGCAGAGAGCTGAAGCAGTCTCTTATTCTATAGAGGCCTTTCATTCTGGTTTCCTTTCTTCCCCAGAAAGAAAGCTGCTTACTGTTTCTGCTGTTTGGGATGCCCAGGGGTGCTGGGACGTGGGACTAACAATGCTATAGGTGATGCAGTGGCACCTTTGCCCATGTCTGGGGCAGTCCAGCTGCACTTGTTCATGGATCCAAAATCATTTCCCTTTCTTAATTATGTATATGAAACACCTTCCTGTGAAAACCATCTCCACCACAGGCAGAGACAACCCAGACTTGCTTTTCCTGGACATGGATCTCCCAGCACTCAGACTGAAGCCATGCCAGGGATACCAGTGCTGCTCAAGCATAGAGAAGATGGCTTTGCTGGTCCTCAGCACTGATTGCACTGGTTTTTCAGGGTGTGACAGCAATGGCTTCAGTGCTGCCACAGTGTCCTTAACCATTCTGCTCTTCCTCCTTGCAGAGCTACACTAAGAGTGCTGCCTTCATTGTCACCCTGCACCCCCTGCAGAACACCACCACTGACTTCTGGAGGTTGGTGTACGACTATGGCTGCACTTCCATCGTTATGCTCAACCAGCTGAACCAGTCCAACTCTGCCTGGGTGAGTGCTGCCAACAGCCCTGCATGCAGCTCTGTCCTGCCTTCATGTTGGGTTGGCACTGCATCATAGAACCATAATCTTTGCGAATGCCCAAAGGAGATGTAATTTAACAGGACAGAGGAAAGTTTGGGGGATAAAGAGCTGATTTTATTCTCCTTTTAGAAAGGGGAAACTGAGGCACGGGGGATTTTACTGGTTCATACAGAGTTTTTGGTTAAGCTTGGCCCAAAATGGGGCTCCCCTGGTTCTTCATGGAAGGCTACACCACCAGGGACATATTTTGCTATTGAGGTGCATCCTTCCATCTCTCACCTGCAGTGAGCAAGGTTATGGTTTGTGCACAGTCAGCCTCTTCAGTGCTTTGCCCTGGCACTGTTTTGGTGCCAAGCCGTCCAGTGCTTGTCTTCCAAAAGGCTGGTGGTTTGTGAATGCTGCTTTATAAATACAGAGTGGGTGTCCTGCAGGTTTGTTGTGTGATGGGATGTCCAGATCTGCTGAGCTAGAAGAGAGATGTCTGCTGTCACCTGTTCCCTGCAGAGATGGGACAGAAGCCCTCTGCCAAGGAGGCTGGGGAGCTGGAGCTGTGCCACATTTAGAGCAGATGTAAAAGTCCATTCTGGGTCTGTAATGTTAATTCAATGAGGAAACTTAGTGGATTTTTACATAAAATTAGCATTATAAACACATAATGGCTGTCGGAGAAGACTTCATTAGCTGGCTAATTTTACAAGGTGAGACCAGATACACAATGTAAATGACCCCAAATGGCAGTTATACCATTTGTCACAAGGATGCCATGAACGGAACACCAGTGTTGTGTGGATCCAAGTGCTGGACACACACAGCTCATATGATACTGTCCCTGCACCATAAGCATGCAGCAAAAGCATCAGCTGTCAGCTGAACCCAGCTGTAAGGGACCACAACAGCAGTGGGGGAAAAATATCCAACATTTCATTTCTTTCTCCCCACCTGTTCTTTCATTCCCAGTTCAGAAATGCCCAGCAGGAGCTGCCTGTCCCCTGCAGCGTGGCAGGACAGCTGCTATCCCACAGCACCATCCTAGGCAGGACTGTGCCATATTTCTTCATTATTCAGCCCTGTCTCTCTCTCTAGACGTCTATTCTTCAGGGATGTCTGCGTGTAACAATATTTAGCTGGATCTTAAATGTTTACCAGTTTAGGACCAACAGCTAATAAATCAGCCTTTACAGCAGGCAGCTTTGAAAGGTGACTTAGAGGGTATATCCCTCACTTGAACTGTGTCTTGCCGAAGGAAGTTTTAATATCCAAATTATAGCTCTGAGTCTAGAAGGCTTAGAGATCTTGGAGATTTATAGCCCCTATTAATAACCAATTATTTCTCAAACACATTTGCCATGCAGTTAGGCCCAGGCCGTTAGATGGCCTGAAATGCTAAATGTTCTGTTAAAGTGTGGTGACAAACATCATATATTTTGTATCGCTGCTGGTTTCCCAGCTGTCATGGTGTGAAAACAATTGCATCCGTGACCCTTGGCCAGAACCATCCATCAGTGCCCTGCGGGACGTGGGAGGGAGCAGGAGCTGCTCTACAGCCCCTCCTTGTTGCCAGCTGATGTTGGTGTGACTTTGGGATGGTCCTGGCCATGGGCTGAGGGCCACTGTCGTGCAATGTGATGGCTAAAGCTACCCTGTGCCTATTCTCCCTGCAGCCCTGCCTTCAGTACTGGCCTGAGCCTGGGCTCCAGCACTATGGCCCCATGGAGGTGGAGTACGTGTCAGGAGCAGCAGATGAGGACATCGTGTCCCGTCTCTTCCGAGTGCAGAACATCACCCGGGTGAGGTTCTCTCTGGTTTTGGGGCTCTCCTCACTGGGTGCCAGAGGAGTTTTCTCCTCATCTACCTCCTGATGCCCTGAATATTTCTGAGCAAGAACCACCCCCCCCCCCCCCCCCCCCCCCCCACATCTGCCAGGCTGGAGTTTGATCCCATTCAGCTCCATGGATGTAATCCTCCTCTCGCAGCCTGCTAACCAGATTTGGGTTTCCCCACTAACCAGCTTACTGGGGTATTAAGGCATGGTGCCAACACTCCACCCTTCTGTGGGCAGCAGCTCCTTGTGAACCTCCTGGCTTCCAGCAGACACAGCAAACACACCCCTGGGGTCCTCTGCATGCAGGATGAGGATCTGATGGAGGAGCCCTGGAGAAGCTGAGGGCTCTGCTGCCGGGTTTTGTGAGATTCAGACAGCTTGAGGTGCTGCTGATTAGGATAAACACATTGATGGAGCTGCCTGGAGTGGTGGGTCCACTGGGTTGGGGTGAACTGTCAGGGCTCATTGCATTAGGAAAAGTTTTTTTCCCCTTTTGCTCTATAGTTAATACATGACAAACACATCTTACCTTCCATGAAACCTCCAGAAGAGGCAAAAGAAGGCTCCCATGGCTTAATGCTGATGATGTTTGCTTTTCTAGCTGCAGGAGGGGCACCTGATGGTCCGGCACTTCCAGTACCTGCGATGGTCGGCGTACCGAGACACCCCAGACTCCAAGAAGTCCTTCCTGCACCTCCTGGCCCAAGTGGAGAGGTGGCAGAAGGAGAGTGGTGATGGCAGGACTGTGGTGCACTGCCTGTGAGTGTCAGCTGGAGGACTGTGGGCTCTGGTGTTGGGGGAGATGCCACCAGCTCATTTATCCACAGCAATTCTTCTGAAAATCCCATCCCATGCTGATTTTGTGCCCAGATGGTGCTGCCTCTTCCAAAACACAAGTTTGGGGTGAAGCACCCTGTGATCACTATGTCACATCTTCTCCATGAGGTGTGTGACCCCACCAACAGCAAGCAGCATCCCTGATATTCACCCTGGTCCCAGCCCTGTCCTCACGTCCCCTGCATGTCACAGGCTGCAGAGGGGTGTGTCAGCAGCTCTGCATCTCTCACTGCTGGCTGCTCATCAGGCACGTGCACTCCTCATCCCCTCCTCACATCCACGTGCTCTCCTCAGATGGGACCCAGCACGTTCACAGATTAGTAGAGACAGCAGGAGAGCCTTTAATCAAAAATTAATTATGGCTTTGCCCATCTTCATTAGCCGGAGGGTAATTTGAAAACATGCTTTATAAAACACCGGCGTCATGTTCACTCCAGTCCCCATCACTGTCAGGGATCAGACGTGGATGTGACGGATGGTTTCACTCCTGGATGAATGGTTTTGCTGCAGTGCTGGAAAAATGAGGCCAGCACCTCCAGCCAGTGCTATCCAGAGTGCTCAGCCTGGGGACCAGGGCTGGGTCACCCTGTGGATAGCAAGAGGGTCACAGAGGGACTAGATGGCCTCTCCAGGATCGCTCTGGAAATTGGTCCATGATTAAGAACAGAGCCCAGGAGTCTGAGCCCCAGCCCTGATAGTCCAAAAAGGCATTTTGTTGCTCTTACCTGGCTATTGCCAGAGGGCAATAGGGCAGGATCACAGCTCCTGTCACCCATATCCCATATCCCACCCATATCCCATATCCCACCCATGTGGGAATCATCCATATCACCCCAGTTTATTGGGGGTTCTGGGACCTATACTGGGAAGGAGGGGATGGAGAGAGATGAAGGGAACTGAATGGTGCATGAAGATGCTTGAAGGCCATCTTTGGCCCTTACCTTGTGTTTCTCCCACCAGGAATGGGGGTGGTCGGAGTGGCACCTACTGTGCCTCCACCATGATCCTGGAGATGATCAAGTGTCACAACATGGCAGATATCTTCTATGCTGCGAAGACCCTCCGCAACTACAAGCCAAATATGGTGGAGACCTTGGTAAGCAGCATGCACTACCACCATCTGTGTTAACTGCTTCTCTATTGTGTATCTGCCTTCCTGCAAGCCTCCAGCAGCAAAAGGGATGCTGGAGGATGCATGTACCCCAAAACACTGTTTCTTTTGGGACAGCTGTGGGCAGAAATCTTGTGCCCTATTCTGGTCCCTGATGGCAGGGTTGGGGCAGGGGCAGCACATGTCTGTCCCCACATCTCCAGTGCTGGGCTGGTGCCTGGCGGTGGTTCAGAAGTAAGCCAGCTGGAAATATTTACCCCGCTTGGATTATAAAATCTCTAAGTTGACAAACGCAAATCACATCCCCCTCAAATCACATCCCCCTCAAAACCATTTCATTAGGAATTAAATTGAAGGGGAAGGTGAGGGAGGGTACCGGGGGATGGAGGGAGGGCTGCAGATAATGGAAAGATGATGTGACAAGCATGAAGCCACCAGGCCCATTGGGCTAAATTACCAAGGTATTAAAAAGGCAACATCTCACATCAGGACACAAGCATTCTCCAGGCTCAAATGAACCTGAAACAGCTATTCTGGGAATCCCAATCTCCTGGAGCCACTGGAGACCAGATCCTCCCCCTGTGTGTGAGTGCAGGCCTGCAGAGAGCAGCCGGAGCGGAACAGTTCCCTCTGGATCCAGCCTGTGCATCTTCCCCCTCTGTGTGCCTGTGGGGTTTATTTTTATATTATAATAAATTGAAACAATCTCTTTTCTTAATCCTAAAGCATTATGTGCTTTTAGTCTAAGCTGCCCCAGCCTTCCTACTTTGAAGCCCCTCTTCCCACTCCCACCTGGGGATAATGGGATTTTTGTGCTGGTGCTCAATCTGCCATCTCTGTGCTGCTGCTGTGGAGTTTGGGAGGTGAGCTCCCTCCCTTTCCTCCAGGCTCAGTCTTCCCTTGCATCCAGGATGCTTCCATCCAAGAGCATCTGAAACCTGGCTTGTGGTGATTTTCCACCTTCTGGCTGTTTTGCTCATTGGATGCTTGAAAGAGCAACATCTCACTGGGAGGGGCACTTCTGATGTCTGTGTTACCCTACAGTTTTGTGTGCTATAAATTGTATTAGAATGAGAAGGCACAAGAGTAGCTCACGTAAATGAGGACAAGGATGGACAAAGCTTATGAGCTCAGTGATTTTTGCTATAAAATAAAGCTGGCCATGCTGGGAGCTTAACACTCTCCTCTGTCCCCATACAGGAGCAGTATCACTTCTGCTACGACATAGCACTGGAATACTTGGAGTCCCTGGAGACCAGATAGCACCTCGCCAGGAGGGCAAAGGCAGAGGTTTGCTTAGGGTTTGTGCCAAACTCGCATTTTTGCACTTGTGTTAGTGCTGAAGGAGAGGAGGGGGAAACAGCAAAGGACCATGAATGGACACAAATCAGGAGCAACAAAAGGACCTGGGGAGGTTCTGCCTGTTCTCCATCCCCTGCTCTCCGCCTTCCCTCCCACTGCTCCAAGTGCATGGCCATGGGTCGATGCTGCATCTCACCTCGTCCCATCCCTGCTGTGATGTGGAGTTGGTGAGCATAGGAGGTGGCCCTTCAGCACTGCTGGGCCCTCTCAGACACATCTGGAACAGCTGGAGAAGACCCTAAGGAAGGCTGCAAGCCTGTTTTGGTTGGATGAATATTTGGGAAAAAGATCTTTTTAAGATGATACGTGGAGATGAAGCCACTCTTCAAGGAGCCCCAGTGGTTCTGGTGTGTTTTGCCCTGCATGGGAACACTCTGCACTGGAGCAAAACCCCTGAAGGAAGCTCATGGATTTGTCTACTTAACACAAACTTGGTTTCCACTGTTGTGTTTCTGTGAATTGTGTCCATCACACATTCAGCCCTGGACAGAGGGGGACCGTGGGATGGGAAGCAGGGGATGTGTGATGTCCCTCATGGGGACCAGCCCAGAGCCCTCTCTGTGTCCTTTCAAAGCTGCTGCAGTGATGTTTTCCCTATGGTACGTCTGTCTCCATGCAGTCATCTCCATCCATAGTAATTTTTCCTTCCTGGGGGGCTCTAAGAGCTGGTCGCACATTCCTGGTGCCCACCCAGCAGCCAGGACCCTAAAGGCAAAATCACAGGGCTGATGTTTGAAGGCATCTGACGCCTTCTGGTTGCATCCTGTTGCAGGCAGACATCAGGTGCAGTGTGTGCTGTTCTATCTGGGAAAGCCAGGTTGTCATCAGGCAATGGGAGCGAGCTGTGGTGGGGGCTTTCTCTCTCCAAACAGCTCCATAAATGCACAGTGAAGGGATGCAGGTTTGTCTTCAGGAGTTGGGGATGCTGCTTATCTTGGGGGCTGAGCACAACCCTTTGTCAGTCATTTTGTGGTGAAGCAGAGAAAACCAGATGAGAAACCAGCATCCCCACACTGGAAATTGCACGTGGGCATCCACATCCTTCACTGCCATCTCCCCTGGGCAGCAAAACCTTTCCACCCATGCTACCTTCATACCTGCATCACGATCCAAAGCCCAGCAGATGCTGTTTGGTTGCACCAGTCTGCAGCATGAAGGTCTCAGAGCCAAAGTGGCTTCTCCAAGGATGACCAAACCCCTGAGAATCTTCCAGCTGCTCTCCAAGGGTGGAAGGCCACAAGATAGATCTCTCCCCTTGGAAAGGATTTGCCTGGATACTTGGCTCACCCACATCTTTGCTGAATAACTTGCACAGCTTGACAACACTTTATCCAAGGGCTATGCAACACATTCCCCTTTGTTTCCATCCTTGCTGTGTGCCAGTGTTGCCTTGTGACCAAACAGTCTCATTGCTCCAGTTGGGGTTGGTAACACAAGTGCTTCGGGTGATGCTGGTGCTTTCATTGCAGCTGTTGTGTGGGGTTGGTCAGCATCCCCTTCTTTCCAGCACCATGCCCACACACATGCCCAGGGAATGCAGGTGCTGTGTGGGAGAGAGCAGAGAATGGAGGAATTGCATACAAGTTTCAAAAGTGAGGGTGGTTTTTTTTGTTTTTTTGTTTTTTTTTTTAATATTTCCTTGCTGGATGTCTCTGGGTTTTTAGGGCAGACTTTGGAATCAAAGTGCTGTAGAAATGAACGCATCTCCAGCCCCTACTGAGATGCTTACATGATAAGAGGCAAGGGCAGCCTGTACATAGGAATATATATAGAGAAATATATATATAAAAATATAAATACTGTTCTTAAGATGGATAATGTTTATTGGTATTACAGGTTCGAGTGGTGCTTTTATTTTTTCCCTTTATAATGTCTCCGTGGAGGGGACATGAAGGACCCAGGCGGGGCACAGGAGGGACGTGTTTGATGTGGGTTGTACCACACACATCCAGCTGTTGTTGACTGTTTCTTTGGTTTGGATTGTTTTTGGTTTGGGTTTTTTTTTTTTAATTATTATTTTTGGCTTTCTTTTCCTTTTAAGAAAATCAGTTGCATAAATAAATGTTCCAAATTTGTGATGGCTTTCTCATGCTGGCATTGGATGGGACTTTGAGGGATGTGGTGTAGATGGAGGTGTCCCTGTCCCTGTTCTATAGCTGGGAGGGGTGGAACTAGATGATAAAGGTCTCTTCTAACCCAAATCATTATATGATTCAGGAGGGAGGGGGGGAAAAAAAGAGGTATAGTCATACCTTGGTTTGTGCAAGGATGTTTCTGGGCACCAGGTACAAGGCCAGGTGCTGGGATTGCAGAGCCTTCCTGGCATGGAGCATCAGCACTGCTTTACAGAGCCCCAGCTGGAATGGAGTCAACACTGGGAGAGGTGCACAAAAGCAAGAAGGGACTTCCAGGGCCTTCCCCAGCTAGCAAATGAACACCTGGTGGAAGGAAACCTTTCTGGAAAAGAAAGCTCCTGCATTGTCTCGGGTGATTTATCTATTACGGAGCCCTTGGTTTAATGTGTTGTGATATTAAGCACTTCCAGTAACACTTGAGTCTTAATTTAATGGAGACCAAGGGAAAAAAAAAAATCTAATTGACTTGTCAGGACTGTTTTTCATCTTTAATTAAGGTTCATGAAGGATGCAGTAATTAGATTTGATCAATAAATAATAAAAAGGGGGCTGATGCAAAATGAAACCTAGAAGCACTGCTGGGAAGGGCTGTGGGTGGGTGGGTGTCCCCCTGGCCAGGGGATCTGTCCTTGACTGCATGCCCCCAGTGTCTATCAGCAACCAGGAACAATGCCCTGCATCCAACACTGCACCTCCAGGGGTCGTGGGAGACAGAGCCCAGAGGAGGAGGAAGAAGATGCTTTGCTCAGCTCGGGGCAACTGGAGCTTTAACCACGAGCAGAATGCAGGAGCACGTTGCAGTCATGCCTGCTGTTACTGCATGAGCTGCTAATTAAGATTCTATGAGGTCTGTTGAAAATCTCTCTACGTTTTGACTTATAGGACGAAAAAAAATCTCAAATTGAGCCATTTCTATTAAAAAAAGAAACAGATCCCTAGGGAGAAGATAGGAGTTAGCAGTGATGCTGATATTCATTTTTTGGAATGGGGCTGTGGAGGGATGGGGAGCAGGAACCAACGTCTCCCCAGTGCTGGAGAGTTGCTTTAATGGTACTGTAATCTATATGCCAATGGTGTCACCTCTAGATGTGCCATCAGAAGGCTCAATGAGAAGAATTCGTATTTCTAAATAAATATTTCCTCACGGTGTGCAAAAATATCTAATCATGTATTTATCCTTAAGTACTTCCAAAAGTCAACATAATTATTCTAGTCCCATTAAGTTTAATTTGCAGTAAATTATGCATTTAGCTTTAAGTTGAGGTTGCTGGTTAGAGTCAAGATAAAGCTCTTGCTATTTATAAAGCAGTAATTCAGCACGGCTATCAAATACAAATGGTTGGGCATGAAAATCTGCTTAGGAAGTTTAGAAAGAGTTTCAGATGGAGGCAGAGACAGAACCAGGCTGAAAGCAAACACACAGCATTGCAGGGGAAGGGCCCAGGGTGTGCTCTGCAACACCACAGGGCCTGTGCTGGCATCTCACTGTCCCCTTAGGGATGACCCCCCTGCTGTCCTTCACTGCTCTGCACAATGCTTAGCAAAGCAGGGCTTGCTCAGGGCTCAGCTGGTTGGGGAGGCTGCCAGATTTGCAAGAGGAGCACTCAGCCATGTCAGAACTCTGGGCCTCCTAAGGGACGGCCAGAGATGAATGCACCTGAAATTAGCAGGGACTTTGGAAGATGACACCCTGAAGCATCCCTACAGAGGCTCATGGGGCTGAAGCAAGGTCAGCAGCACAGTGCAGTCATCCCTGCAATTTAGGATGCTATACTTTACTGCAAGCCTGCAGGCTGCTGCTACAAAATCAGCGTGTCCATTCCTGGGGGGTCCACCACACAATCTAAAGAGCAATCTCCCCATACACAGCCCAACTGTGCAGATATTCAGGGTACCATCACTGGGTTCCTTGGTTATAACCATCCATGTGGCTCACAGTTCTGCCCATTGGCTACTCTGACCACCCACCTCTTCAAACCAGATTCTTCCAGTGGAGGGATGCTACGCCACTGCTCTCCACTTGCTCAGGTTGCCTTTGCTGAACCTATCTGTATACCAGAGATCTTCAGGAACGGGATATTTCTCTTTCTGAATGGGACTCCTCCCTAGTAGAGTGACTGTTGTCTCTTCTGGCACATCACTGTGATATGTAATCGAGCCTAGGATCTTCCAGAGGTGGTGAAGACAGACTACTCCTCTGGCTACAATTAGCAACTCATCGTGCCAAGCTCAAATACAGCAGCTAGGAAGGCAGAAACAAAGGAAGAAAAATTGCTTACCTTTAGAAGGCCTCTGGTAGGTAAGGATTTCCAGTGAAGTCCTCTTACTTCCACTGCCAGCCTTTAAATGAGGGCTGGGAAGGGCTGCATCCTGGCTCCACCCCTTGTGGTCACTCAGCTGCATTGATTACACCTGGGTTGGCCCTGCCTTCCCACCAGGTGCTCCATCACTGCTCAGGAGGCTGTGACTCAGCACTTCTGCTACACCTGAATAGCACATTATTCGTTTATTCATTCATTTGTTCATTCATTCATTCGTTCGTTCGTTCATTCAACCAAACCACCTCTGGGTACTTTGCCATCCACTGTTATGGAGCTTTATGAGTAATCTCAGTGCCCTGTATCTGTTGTGGTTTTCTTCCACCCAGATCTCAGAGGAGCTGCTCAATGCCCAAGCCACCAAAACCAATGGGGAAGTGCTACTTTTTGGGGCAACCACATGCCTGAGAGGAGCACCACAGCCCCCTGCAGCCCTGTTTGCATCCTCAGCCCTGTGAGCCTGCAGGATATGGGGATTGAGGAAGGCTGGGCTGAAGCAGGGGTGAGGTGCTGCTGAATGCAAAAGTCACGAGCTGCACACCCAGCCCATGGTAACCTTCAGGCCAGGCCATGATATCATGATGCACACCTGCTATCATATCATATCCCTCTTTTTTTTTTTTTTTTGCTTTTTCTTTCTCAAGAGCTTTTGGAGGCCATCTAGGAAAACAAGAGGTGTTTGCAAGGTTAAGAGAGTCATGTCTAAGCGTACTGTAAAGGTTTGCAGTAATTTACAGCTGTAGGCAGCAAGCACTCTTTGTGGGGGGAAGGGAAATGCAATTTAAGAGAACAGAAATAAATAAGGAGCTGCAGCAGCTAACACTCTCTGATTTAATCCTCAGCCCATGAGAAAGATTTATTCTGTTATCTGACAGTTTGATCACTCCACGAATCCCATAGGTTAGCCCATATCTGCTGTTGTTATCTCTGGGCTGCTCCCAGTGAGGTGCATAGGGAAGATTTGTTAAAGAAATGAGCCAAAGGGGGGGCTCTGATAAGTGTTACAGATGGGAAACCCAAAGATCTTTGGTACAGAGGAAAACTATGGGATGCAACCACACTGAGATTCTCTTTAGGTAGGAAGGAGGAATCTGCTCTCCGCAATGGGGCTGGGAGTGCTGGAGGGTCCTGTGGCTTCGGTCTGGGAGAGCAGAAAACAGTGGGCCGTGGGTTGCATGCTCATATGCAAAGAGTTTTCAGGAAAAGGGAATTTGGTTGCGTGTTGAGGGCAGGTTTGTTGCCTGTATTGCAGTGCTAACATCAGCTATTACAATAAATCCCCCTCTTGAATGCAGGCACAGGCCCTAGCATGCCCCAGCATTACAGAAAGGCAGGCAGCGTTGGCATGGTTGAGATCTGAGAGACTGTTGGCTTCTGCTCATTAAACTAGCATTAATCTACTGGAGAGATCCCAGTTTCTGCCCTGGAGCACCACTGCAATGTTCCATGGTCACCGCCTGCTTCTCATCCCTTGCTGGCACAACTCTTCTGAGCTATCAGTGGAGGTCTGGAAAGGATTCCCTTTTTTTTTTTCTTTTTTTTTTTTCCTTCAAATCCAGCAGGAAAACCACTTGTACAGGTGCTGGGCTGGGGGACTGGTTGGAGGAGATGGGTGTAATGGAGAGCTGGGCACAACTCACACACTGAGAGGGGTCCGACCCCAGCTCTTGAGTTCCTGAGTGAGGAAAGTGTCACTTCAGCACATCTTGGCTTAGAAGCCAGAAAAATCAAGTGGGAAACACCATCATTAAACCCCAAAGCGATGAGACGCGGGTTGAAAAGCAACCATTTCCCAGCACCCTCCCTCCCCTTCCATTGCTGTTTAATAACTTCCCGGTGCAATGTGTGCATTTTGCTGTCAGAGCTGTCTGGGAATGGCACCAAAAAGCCACAGGAGCTTTCCTATGTGATCAGGCATGCCGCCACAGAGACATATGCAGAAGGAAAGGCAGCCTGCACCAACAAACAGAGCGCAGACACAAACAGACACGGATCAACAGGCTCACCCCCAGCCAGCCCGAAGTGCAGGCATATGCAGAGGTGTTAGCAAATGTGTGCAGAGATGTAGCTGTATGCATGGGTTCTCCTTTTCCTTGCAGCTGCATGCACAGAAGTGGGGCACAAATGTCTTAAACGTGCACGGTCCTCCTGATGCATTGCTTGGAATCACCTTGGGTTGGGTTTCTCCAGTCAGAATTCTATATATTGCCAAAATGCAAAGCTGCAGTTGGTAACCAGCCTGTCCTTGTCCACTTCTGTGCCTTTTATGGACTTCTTTGTTCTGTGCAATGCTAACTATTGACAGTACAAGGGGTTGGGCAAAACGCTGCTGGCCAAGGAGAAGTTTCATGGTGGCTATGGGGACGGGAATGGGGATGAACACTGCTGCAGGAGCACGAGTTTCACAGGTAGATGTGCTTGAAGGCTCCTCCTGGGTTGCTGTCCTGGAGCAAAACAGGTCTGGGTGCTGCACTGTCACCTGGGCTCAAATCTAAGGCCCAAAGTGTGACTTTGTTTCATAAGGGAAGGAGCAAAAAAAAAAAAAAAAAAAAAGCTGAAAATTACCAGGAGGGAAAAGGAAAAGAGAAGGCAGCTTCTTTTTATTTACCTTTTTCATTATGTAGTTCTAAATGTTTCCCTTTGAGGCATTCGCAGCACTCGGTGTTGACATTGGCTTTTCAGGCAGGAGCGAGCTTTGCGTCAGACCACAAAATATTTTCCAATAAAAAAATAAAAAGTAACATCAAAAGGAAAAGCACAGAACGCTGCAGCAGTGTTGAAACCTGATATTTTCCATTGCTTTTCCTTGGCCTTTCTCCACCCAAAAAATACCCTGAAAAACTCCACCTCCTTGTGGCTGAGCTCGGGGTGCATTTCCAGGTTTTGCAAGCTATGCTGATCCCTCATGGCTGTGTTTCACCACCGACGTGACCCCAGCTGCTCAGTTTCGCCCTGACTTGTGCTGCCTTGGATCCTCATGTAGTTCTGGAAGGAGGAGGGCAGGTGCAGTGTGCTGCATGCTGTGCATGGGCTCTGTGCACTGAGGGGTGATGAGTGGTGGGAGGAAGGCAGGAACGGCCCGAAAAGAGCTGCAGCTCTTCTCCCTGCTTTTACTTCCCACTAACCCCAAGTGATGGAGTGACCCGATGCAGAGCCTGAACCATGTCCAGACATAGGGCACTGCAGTGCTCCAGGAGGAGGACTGCTTCTCTGCATGCATCACAGCATGTTAGCTGGTCAGCTTGGTCTTATTGTGGGTTAGCACACCCAGGAGAAGCCCATGATCTGGGAGCAGCAGTGCCTGAGCACAGTGGCATCTCCCAGCCCCGTGTGGGACCGGGCAATGCCAGGGCTGACAGAAGGGTTTAATGAGGGTTTGAAAGAAACATCTTGTAAACTTTGGAGCGAGAAAGCTCCAGTTTGATTTGAACATGTTTGCTTGGCAGGGGCTGCCTGGGCCCCTGCTGCTGCTGCTTTTCCTGGCACTAATTAGGCAGCTTTCCATCTTGCCAGGCACAGGCGCTGCTCCCAGCGGCTCAGGGACAGCTGGAGATGCTGCAGTGCTGGGATGTACCAACATCCTGGGTGGAAACAGGGCACACAGAGATGGGTCCCAGCTGGGTGCATGCCCTGGAGCAAAGCAGTGGTGATGCATGGTCTGGCAGGTGACCCCCAAGCCCCTGGAACACCTCACTTTGTACAGAGCACCCTAGGGATTCAGCATTGCCATGGAGTGGAAATCCTTTGCAGGTTCAGGGCTAATCCTTCTCCTGCCCCATGTGCACTCTCCCTTCCATTGCAGCCATCTGCTTCTTTTGAAGCTTGATAAATATTTCCTTTTCCCTGCTGTTTCTCCCTTTTGCTCCTCCTGGCCAACATCTTGCAACAAGCAAAACATCTGCAATAACTGAAGCACCACCACCAGCAGCACCCCCACACCGAAAGCCCTTCTCTTGACACAGCTCTGTCTGGCAACTGTTTGAAGGTGAGGACAAAGCAGTGGCTGCTGCTTTTCCATTGCCTCTATGCCCATCTGAGTGCT